>CAKOES020000960.1:0-14108 GCA_933207985.1 Pelobates cultripes | reverse complement strand
CCATACACACACTGGCCCCCATACACACATACACTGCCCCCCATACACACATACACTGCCCCCATACACACACACTGCCCCACAAACACTGCCCCATGCACACTGCACACCCATACACACACTGCACACACACTGCACACCCATACACACACTGCCCCACAAACACTGCACACACAGACACATACAGTGCCCTACACACACTGCTGCCCCCATACACACATTGCCCCACACACCCATGACCCCCCATACATACAGTGCCCCCATACACACACTTCCCCCATACATAAAGTGCCCTCCCCATACACACACACACTTCCCCCATACATAAAGTGCCCTCCCCATACACACACTACCCCACACAGACATACAGTGCCCCCCATACACACACTGTCCCAAACACACATACAGTGCCCCCCATACACACACTGCCACCCTTACACACACACACTGCCCCACACATACACAGCCCCCTAACACACACTGCAACCCTGACATACACTGCCGCCCTCACGCGCTCACACACACTGCACCTTTCACACACACACTTCACCCCTAACACACACCACTGCTCCTATGACCTATATCCCAGCAGACCCGAGGTAAGTTGTCAAACTGTTCTTAACTCCTCCCCTCTTCACCTCTTCTCACCCCTTCACCTCCTCCCCCCCTTCACCTTCCTCCCCCTTCACCTCTCCTCCCTTCCTTCACCTCTCCTCCCTCACTTCCACCCTCCTCCTCCCCCCCATTCACCTCTCCTCCCCTCTCTCTCCTCCTCCCTTCACCTCTCCTCCCTCCTTCCCCCCTTCACCTCTCCTCCCCTCCCCTGTAGCGTGGCCGAGCTGCTCTGCTGTCCGCAGTGCCCGGCCGGACTGATAGGAAGGAGTGTGCACTTCCTGTCAGTCCGTCCGGTTACAGGAAACAGAAACTCAGCGCGGAACAGGAGTTTCTGTTTCCTGTAACCGGTCGGACTGACAGGAAGTGCACACTCCTTCCTATCAGTCCGGCCGGGCACCGCGGACAGCAGAGCAGCTCGGCCACGCTACAGGGGAGGGCAAGGGAGGAGAGGAGCAGCTGCAGCCGAGCGCTCAGGCGGCTGCAGCATTTAAAGGGCCGGCCCTGCAGTGGCCGGTCCTAACAGAATTTAGGGCGGCCTGGGGGGCAATTGCCTCCCTGCCCCCCAGCCCGCCCCTGTATAGCATGAATTTAACTGTGGCCAGTGTGTCCATGCAATTCAAACAAAGGTTGTTGAGGTTGTTTTTGGACTGAAAGTGAATAGGTGTCCAAAACTTTAACTGGGCACCATATATTGTGAGTAGGGTACAGCGGAATTTGAATAGTGTGTCCATTGGTGCTGGTTTTGCATTGTCTTAGAGAGAGAATATAATGGTCGGTATGTTTCTGTAAATCATTGGTTCTAAGGTAGTCATGTGCGGTGATGGTTGTGGTTGTGAATTCGCTAGGCCGGAGGAACCCGTAAAAAGCGAGATATAGTGCTGTTTTGATAGTGCTATTGGTCATGGGTTCAAAAGGAGATGAATCTAATAGGTTGGATAGAGAGTGGAAGATGTTGTTGTCTATGGGTAGTCTTTGTGAGGGAACATGTGTATCTAATTTTTTAATGCCTTTAAGTAATGTTTTTATTTGGTATGATGTCAAAAAACCCATAGTGTTAGGTTTTTGGATAAGCATATGGTGTTGGATGCCGGTAAGGTACCGTTTAATAGTATTAAAGGATAGTTTAAGGTTAATGTGGCAAAAAGACGTAAAACCCCAAATCGTCTCTAATGCAAACATGTCGTGAATGTGAAACTTGGTGATACATTTTTTGAATATGTGAAAAGCCCTATCATAAGTGTCCCTAGTGTTTACTGAGAGTGCCATATGAGAAATGTGACGTGCGTGATCTAACAAGGTCTTTAATCCATTATCATGTCTTGGAATAGAGGTGCAGGTGTCGTCTGGAAGCGTTGGGTAGTGACGAGAGGAAAGCCTGGAAACGAAACCGAGACAAGTGATCAGCAGAGGTGTTTGTGTACCCCGGGATGTGTATGCATGTTATAAAGAATTGAAAAGTGGCTGCTACCCATGTTAGATGCCTTAGTAGTCTCATAATGACCAGTGATGCCGATCGGCCTTTATTGACAATATGGCATGTAGCCAGGTTATCCGAGTAGCACCTGACCGTGTGGCCAGACCAATATGGTCCCCAAGCAATGGCTGCCACCACGATTGGGTACAACTCGAATAAAGCCGAGGTGTCAGAGAATTTGGGTAGTGATTCGACTTCGGTCGGCCAAGGGCCCCAAAGCCATTGATCACCCCAGATGGCGGCAAAGCCTGTTTTAGCTGCGGCATCTGTCCATAGTGTAGGTGATGTGTTGGAGGGGGGTGGTATAAACATGGTCCGCCCCTTCCAAGAGGTGAGAAAAACCTGCCACATGCGTAAATCAGAAGTTGCGTGTACATCTAATGTGATATGTGAAGTGTCTGAGGAAAACAGTGAAAACAAGGATAACAGGTGGGATATAAAAGATCTACCTTGGGGTATGATCCTCATGGCAAAATTGAGCGATCCAAGCAGTGATTGGAGTTCTTTGCGATTGCAATGACCTTGTAGCAGGTAATGTTCAATACTTGCCAGGGTACGCTCAATCTTGTCCTGAGTAGACTGGCCTGCATGTTTATCGTGTCTAGTTGGATCCCCAACAATTGCATGTAGGTATCTGGACCCAAAGTTTTGTGAGGAGAGACAGGAATGTTAAGAGATTCAAACAGTGCCAATAAGTGATTCAAACTACTGGGTGGAAGAGTGTTATTCTCAATCAAGAGGAAATCATCCAGATAGTGGATAACCGAAGGGCACTTGCACACATTTAGTAACAACCAACATAGAGCCTCTGCAAACGTGTCAAATATACGTGGACTGCTTTTGGAGCCAAAAGTTAGTCGGGTGAAGAAATAATACCTCCCTTGTTAATGCCGTGTAGATGCCACAGGGAAGGATGTATGGGTAGTAGCTTAAAGGCGTTTACCACGTCGGTTTTACTCAGCCATGCTCCAGTACCTGCTTGCAGAATGGCCCCTATGGCATGGTCGATAGTGGCGTAGTGTAGTGAAAATTCTTCAGAAGGTATTAGAGAGTTAAGGTTGGGGACAGTGGAGGATTGTGGTGCTGATAAATCAATTATTAGTCTGGGTTTGAGTGAGGTGACCACCCCTATAGGATTGGTTCTCCAAGACGTGAAGGGTGGGGAAAAGAATGGTCCCAACAGAAACTCTTGTTCCAACTCAGTTGAGATAAGAGTATTTACCAACTGTGGATCGTCTAATGTGGATTGTAGGTTGTCGCATTCCAGTGTACCGGAGGGTAAATGGACCAACTCGGTGTGAAATCCCTCAGTCATGCCCAAAATAATATAGTCAGTGAAATGACATGAAGGATGTAGCTGTAAAAGTGAGGTCAATAAAGTGACGTTCACACACGTGTGATACGGTTTGGGGAATGCTTTATTTGGGCACATAGTTTTGGCATGGGCTCTAAAACAGTGTGAACATACATGCATCAGCCTACAAGAACTGAAACCACAATTGCCCGCATTGAAGTTATTGCATACCTGGGATTTACCCAGGAATACAATGTCTCTCCCCAGTTTGTCTTTCAATCCCCTGGTAGCTTTAGGAAAGTTAGGGGTAGATTGGTTCTGTTCGATCTCAGCTATGTTTGGGCAGAGATTTGTGTGATGTGCTGTAGATGCGCATACTGCACAAGCTGGAGGCCTGAGGCCTGCAAAATGCCTGCAGAATAACTCAGTGTCCAGTTTGCTCCAATTAATGCTTAAATTGAACTGAGCCAGAGCTGCAGCCACCTTTGCAGAAAAGGAACGGTGGTAATCGTAAAAAGCGGTACCACCGTATTTGTGCCCCAGGTCCACCATCTTGTGCATGTATGCATCCAGCTCTGCTCTTTTCCCTGGGTATACTGAGCAGTAAACATCCCTATAAATCCCAAAACCCAGTACAAATTCAGGGATTGACAGTTTTTTGTTCAGCCTTGGGTCTCTAGACCTTAGTACGACTGATATATCCCCATATGCAAAAGTCCTATTCTCTAGGACATCCTGGGAAGCTTTAAGCAATGACACCAGGTTGACATCCTTGCCTTCCTGAATGTCCTTTTAAAGGTGAGATGGGACCATGTGTGAAGGATTAATAGCTTCACTAAGCAACACTGATTCCAATGAATTACCAGTTATGTCAGCCAGAGGGTGACTGGCAGCAATTGGGTTCGTAGCGGTCTGTTTAGTACCACTTGCTTCCAATTTATCCAGCCTATCGTTAATTGTGCTGATGGATGACATGAGCGAAGTCATCATGTCATGAAATGTTGGCAATTGTGTGCCACTAGGGCCTTCCCCTGCATCAGAGTTGTCAGTGGCCGTATTTAAAAGTCTGAACAACTCAGCCTTCCTAGCAGTAGCTGGGAAAGGGATGCAGCGTCTTCTAAGTTCTGCAGTGAGACGTGGGATGGTCCATGATCTGAGAGAAGAACTAGCAACGTCTGTTCCAGGAACAGGGGTACCAGGCCTAGCGGTGGTGCAGGGTAGCGAGAGTTCCTCAGGGATATCAGGATTATTTGACTGAAAAATATAAGGTAGCTTTAATCAATCACTCTGTAATGTTTGATTGGGTGGGTACTGGTAAGGCTAGCTAAATACCGAGCGGTGAAACAATTATACTTCTTGATGGTGACAGACGAGTCCCTGCTAATTGCCAAGCGGCTTGAGAGGCGCTACCTATGTGTGGGCCGAGGGGAACGTATGAGGCCACCGAACGTTGTGGCGGGGTGTTGGCTTCTCGGTGGCAGTTAAGCATAAGATAGATTGGGAGTGACATGTGAGGCCCTCCCTATGCAACAATGCGAGACGGCTAGCTATGATTTGGCCCGAGGGGTGTATTCCTCCGAGTATGAGGAGAGGGGTGTTGGTCTCGCGGGACCACTAGCCTATGGATTAAGACCAGAAACTTTAAATAGTTGGGTCATGGAACCTAGGACCAGTACCCCTCAGAACATGGTAGAGAAGGAAAAAATGGATTCTGGCGTAGTACCTGATATGTGAGTCAGGTTGCGCTGTCGAGGTAGAAGTAACCAGTGACTGTAAGAGTCTCAGGATGATTATATGAACGTCTGATTGAAACGTAGTGGTATGGCCAGATCGTGGGCTCTAAAAACAAGGAACCTACCCGACACTGCAGAGGGTAGAGTTAACGACAATGATGACGGTTTTCGTGCTTGTAAAAGCTACCGTTCAATGGAAAATAACCTAAAAGAGTAAAATACATGCTTAACTAATGTAATGTGTATCATTGGTCTTTATAATAAAAAGCATAATTACATATCAACCAACCTATAAGAAATAATTGATACCAGTGACAGAATTCACAATTCCCAGTACGAACCACTGAGATGACTCTGTGGGGAAAAAAAATTCAGGAAATCAGGACCCATCATCCCTGTTTAAAACATTCCTATTTAATTAATAGATTTTACAAGTGACTGCAATAACGTTTGTAACCAGTAGGGGCAAAATCCCCATGGAGTACCGCAATTCGTGCTTAATACGTGAGTTAGTGTAGTTGCCGAAAGAACTATCTAGAGTGTAGCAACAAACGAATAGATACACCATAATTGACATTCGAAAACCAAACCGATTGATGTTATGCATATCTAACCGAATGATATCGTTCGTTAGTTTTAGAACAGGTGAACATGCGATTAGCTGAGGGAATTTTAAGGTGAATGCCATAATGATTAAAAGAAACAAACCGAATGCCGATTTGAACCGAACGGGGCTCCGCCGTGTTAAGCAAGGGAATTGCAGCGGTTGCTTTACGGCGGGCCTGACTTACGGTTTTCGTGAAGGAGAAGTAATGAGCGGGCTGTGCGGACGCCGGCAACGGTAAGGAGAGCCAGGGAAGCACCGGACCAGGAGACCACGAGGGAACAGGTAAGGAAAATTCCAAGATGGCGGTCTGAACCTGAAGTAAACATTTCAGACTCGCCAGACCAGCAACGGTAAGGTGGGAGTGGATTGGCAGCAATTTTAAAGGTGAACCAAGCCCCTCCCACAACTCCAGGCCAAGCCTTCAAATATATATATAAAAAAAAAAATATATATATATATATATACGCGGCGTGTTTCTGCTTTAGGGTGCACACCCTTATACAATAGGCTGTGCACGCCTATGACTACCCCTAAAGCAAGTGACGTACCTCCCTACTCAGTCTTCTGAATGGTGCGGAGCCAAGATTGGACCCAAACCATATCAGACAACCAAGTTGTCACACGGCATAAAAACTAAGCTTGGAGCATAACATCATGAACAAGGTTGGAAATAAAATGGAGAACCACAAAGAGCCACAATGAGATGAATAATACACCAGAATATACAGCAGATGGCAATAATGATACAAGAACAAAGCAGCATGAAACCAGTATTCATCTGATATCCAAATAAGCAGCAAGGAAAAAGGAAGTGTAATGGATTATGCTATGGCTATATAATGATGGGTGGCACCCTCATAGAGTGGGGTATGTGAGGTCATGTGTATTTTTATATCTTTTTCAATTGAATATTTTTTGCTGCTGTTTGGAAAGCAAAGAATGAGTTAAGCACAATGTGTGACTCTATGTCTTGAGCTAGAGCAATATATTAAGGTGGTATTGTCATACCTGCTCTGTTTTCCAGACCTCCCCAGATGGTCCTGGGAACTCTTTTCCGATCCAGCGATCTCCATGCTGGACGCCTGACACTGTTCCGACATCGTCAGTGATGGAATACTCCGCCTCACCTTCCCTTTATTCTAGCCACAGCCCACGTCTTGTGTGGTTTATAGTTCTCTGTTATTGTATTTCCCTTCAGTGTTAAACTATTTTCAAGCAGTTTAACAATAAATAAGGCTCCCTGACCACCCATAGCCCAGCCCCTACAGGCTAAGGTAGAGATTTCCTTGTGTTTACCTGTACCCATTCGGTTATTTCCTCTCCCTGCTAGTTAAGTGACTGTAAAGTATTTGTTGTTATTTCTGTGTTCGGGACATTTATTCGTTCTACCGAACAGAGACCACCCTGGGTAGCAATCAGAACTTAGAACACCAAGTAACCACGAAAACCGCAAGGTAATTGAGTGCTTTTAGGTGGCCGCTGTAACGGATCACCTGTCACCCCGACTGGGTACCTCCGTTAAAGGATGCTCCTAGCACTTCCTGAGGACTCCAAGCACTGCAGCAGACACCAAAACCACCAAACCGTAGGAGCATATGAATGCTCACAAGGATATGAATGTGGTATACAGCCGAATAGGAAAAAACATGCGAATAGGTTTACACTCCTAGCAGTCAAACTGGAACAGCATACAATAAATCCTCCCCCAATAATGAGACGACACTTCACCTTGAGGGTTAAGCAGGAACTCCCTGTACTGTCACATACAGTCTCTTTTATTCCCAATCCACAAACATAGTACAGCCCACAGGGCATTACAAAACAACCAATCAATCCGTACAATACACCCAGACACTCCCACACAACATCCTCCCCTCTGCCTGTGATATGATTACTGAACACAATGGGTAATCTCATTATCACCGGCAGAGGAATACAGTTTTTACACAATATTTATAACTTCTAAAATATACATGTCACAGACATAAAGCATACATTTTCATAATCAATCCTTTCAGGGGAACAACATATTAAAAAATGGCACGAATCAGACCAGGGGTTCAAAAGTTAAGGGAAAGTCCTTTGTGACTAAATGAAGCATGGCTTTCCGGCCCAAACCAGTTTCAGAGTCTTCTATCCTGGAGACTGAATTGAGAAGTAATTCAATTATCTCCCAGGACAGACACAAGACTCCATTAAGCACATAGTTGCAAAAAGACACAAAACACTTTAAAATACATAAAGTCACCTTTTACACATAACACACAGACATTTCACATATCCCCAGATAGCTGGGATCTGAGCGCACAAAACTACCGAATAGCGCTCAGATCCTATTCACACAGTTCAATTGCCATGGAGCCGAAGTCTTTAACTACACAAATGGGCTCCATGGCATAGCTATCTGGGTTAACACATTCACATAAAGTCTGGTCCATAGTCCAAAGGCAAGAGGCAGGCAAGCAGCCCCCTCCAAGGACACGTGGCGAGGCCGGTTTCGCCACATTTCTCCCCTTTACCATCCAGACTAACAGGGTATCTGACCTCCTGCCGGTCAGTGCCCTGATTAGTCCAGCAACCCACCCACGAAGCACAAACAGCAATACAGCCCACCCACAATAACTGGTTACTACACCTGGATAAAATAGCAACTTGTCCATGTCCAGGTGCCTCACCACGGCTGTGCGGGGGGCTGGTAGACTGCCTTGGTGGGTTGCTGAGTTGGCAGAGACCAGCGGTACTCTGCCCGGGTGCCAGCACTACCACTGAAGTAGCCTGGTTGGAGCCTGGTTGTGGGAGGGGGAGACCGACTGTCTCCCCTCTGGATACACTGCTCTGTGGCTGGGGGACAGGACCGACCATCCCTACCCCTGGTGCTGCAAGTGCAGAGACTACGGTCTCATCTGCATAGTTGTGGGGCTTAACATCTCCCCTTGGTGGGTTAGGCTGCCGCTGGAGAGAGGGTGTAACAAGTTCCTCTCTCTGAACTGTAGACTGCTGCTGGGGAAAGGGGGTAACCTGCTCCTCTCCCTGACACTCTCTTTGCTGGTGGAGAGGGGGACCAACTGTCTCCCCTTTCAATATTTTGTCCTGCGGCTGGGGTGCGAGACAGACGGTCTCTGCTTCCTGGGGTACACACTGCCACTGGGGAGGAAGGACGGCACCTTCAGCTCCCTGGGGTACATACTGCCGCTGGGGAGGAAGGACGACACCTTTGGCTCCCTGGGATACACACTGCCGCTGGGGAGGAAGGACGGCACCTTCTGCTCCCTGGGGTACACACTGCCGCTGGGGAGGGGGGGTAACAAGCTCCTCTCCCATACATACTTTCAGCCGCTGGGGAGAGGGGATAACAAGCTCCTCTCCCTGACACTCTCTCTGCTGTTGGAGGGGGAGACCAACTGTCTCCCCTTTTAATATATTGCCCTGCTGCTGGGGAGCGAGACCGACTGTCTCCGCTTCCTGCAGGACACACTGCCGTTGGGGAGGAAGTACAGCACCTTCAGCTCCCTGAGATACATACTGCCGCTGGGGATCTGGGCTGACTGCCCAGCATCCCTGTAGGGCCTGTAGAGAGACCTCGGTCCCATCCCCACCTGCCAGCTGGGTGTCTTCCCAGTACAAGTCAATAAGGTCTTCCATCTCTGGGGCTGGTTGGGACATATGTGGTACAGTACCAAGGTCTCCTGATAACAGGCTTGGTTGCTGGGGAGGAGGAACTAAACTCAATGCTTCCGGTGGTATACAGTCAATAAGCCCCATCATGTCAGAGACAGGTGGCGTTATACGTTGGAATAGGCAAACATAATCCTGTTCTAGTTCCCACTCTCGGTTGGCAAGAAAAGATAGATCTGGCTGAATGGCATCGATCTCTGTAAGGTCCCAGTTGTCTGCCCGCTCAGCTCGGATGGACCAGAAGCGAGCAATGTCGGTGTCTCCGAACCAGAGACTAGTTTCAATAGTATCCCACCGCTGCCACCAATGTAACGGATCACCTGTCACCCCGACTGGGTACCTCCGTTAAAGGATGCTCCTAGCACTTCCTGAGGACTCCAAGCACTGCAGCAGACACCAAAACCACCAAACCTTAGGAGCATATGAATGCTCACAAGGATATGAATGTGGTATACAGCCGAATAGGAAAAAACATGCGAATAGGTTTACACTCCTAGCAGTCAAACTGGAACAGCATACAATAAATCCTCCCCCAATAATGAGACGACACTTCACTTTGAGGATTAAGCAGGAACTCCCTGTACTGTCACATACAGTCTCTTTTATTCCAAATCCACAAACATAGTACAGCCCACAGGGCATTACAAAACAACCAATCAATCCGTACAATACACCCAGACACTCCCACACAAAATCCTCCCCTCTGCCTGTGATATGATTACTGAACACAATGAGTAATCTCATTATCACCGGCAGAGGAATACAGTTTTTACACAATATTTATAACTTCTAAAATATACATGTCACAAACATAAAACATACATTTTCATAATCAATCCATTCAGGGGAACAACATATTAAAAAATGGCACGAATCAGACCAGGGGTTCAAAAGTTAAGGGAAAGTCCTTTGTGACTAAATGAAGCATGGCTTTCCGGCCCAAACCAGTTTCAGAGTCTTCTATCCTGGAGACTGAATTGAGAAGTAATTCAATTATCTCCCAGGACAGACACAAGACTCCATTAAGCACATGGTTGCAAAAGACACAAAACACTTTAAAATACATAAAGTCACTTTTACACATAAACACAGACATTTCACATATCCCCAGATAGCTGGGATCTGAGCGCACAAAACTACCGAATAGCGCTCAGATCCTATTCACACAGTTCAATTGCCATGGAGCCGAAGTCTTTAACTACACAAATGGGCTCCATGGCATAGCTATCTGGGTTAACACATTCACATAAAGTCTGGTCCATAGTCCAAAGGCAAGAGGCAGGCAAGCAGCCCCCTCCAAGGACACGTGGCGATGCCGGTTTCGCCACAGCCGCCATTCAGGATACGAACACGTGGCAAGAACAAAGGATGGTGGCCATCTTAGATCTCCTGAACGAGGTCAGCGGAACTTACTCGTGGATTGCCTGGAACCATTTTCGGCATGGCAAACACATGAACACCCAGTCTCTATGGAAGCAGGGCCAGATTAAGAGCCCAGTGGGACTGGTGCTGACAATTATGACGGGCCTAATTACAGAATCATATCGACCAAAAACAGTAAAACACTCCCAAGCATCATGTATCTGATGGAGATGGAGATGGTGCTGGAGAGAAAGAAAACAGCAGCTATAAGAAAACACATACCCTAGGCTAATCTCTCTCTAATTTATGTTTTCATCTTTCAAGTAATCCATAACCCCTAACAGCAGTGCCCAGTCAAGCAGGAAGTCAATGGGCATGGTAATAGGGTGTGCCACTGACACAAATCACGTAACCTGCCAAAAGGGGCGAACATGCCCAAAAAGAGGACATGTCTGCTCAAAGAATTAGAAGGCCAGCCTGGCATGAATACATGTCAGGCTGCCTGCCAATCATGCAGCTGGCCAACAAAGGGCATACTATGCAGACAGCACCCTGAGTTTGGCATAAATGCATCTAATGATGCGCTCGCTCAACGCTTTCTAAGGACTGTCCCCTAGCACTCGCTGGTCCACTTGTCTCCTAACCTTCTTACTAGCAGGCAGAAGCTCCTGGTATATAGTCTGGGACAGAGAAAAGCTGTATGTAGTGAGTGTAGAAGAAAGGGAACATGCCACAGTGTTAGAGAGACCAAAGTCAGCATTACCTTAAAGGATCACTATAGGGTCAGGAACACAAACATGAATTCATGACCATATAGTGTTAACACCACCATCTAGCCCCCTGGGCCCCACATGCCTCCATAAATATAGCAAAATCCTACTATATTCAAGCCTGAAGCTGTAACTCTGCATGCTGTTAGTCTCATAAAAACAAGCAGTCTGCTGACATCATTAGAAGTGGTGGCCTGATCCAATCACAGTGCTTTCCCATAGGATTGGCTGAGACTGACAAAGAGGCAGATCAGGGTCAGAGCCAGCATGATTCAAACACAGCCCTGACCAATCAGCATCTCCTTATATAGATGAATTTAATTAATGAATCTCTATGAGGAAAGTTCAGTGTCTGCATGCAGAGGGAGGAGATACTGAATGTTTGGATGCATTTTAGGCAGCCATGACCCAGGGAGGATCTCTAATAGTCATGTGGCCAGTGAAGTTATCACTAGTATGTAATGTAAACACAGCATTTTCTCTGAAAAGACCATGCTTACAGCAAAAAGCCTGATGGTAATGATTCTACTCACCAGAACAAATTCAATAAGCCAGTGCCCCCATGTCTCCCAGTGCCCTCATAACTCAGTGCCCCCATGTGTCGATTACTCCAGGTCTCAGTGTTCCTATGTATCAGTGTCTCAGTGCCCCATGTCTCCCAGTGTCCCCTAATGTTGTGTCCCCAGGTCTCCCAGTGATCCTATGTATCAGTGTCTCAATGCCCCATGTCTCCCTGTGTCCCCATGGATCCCAGGGTCCCCATGTCACTAGGACACTAGGAAGACGGGGAGACCTGGGGACACGGGGAGACCTAGGGACAAGGAGACACCAGTGACATTGGGAGACTAGGGGGACACATGGGGACAATGGGAAAATAGGGGACACTTGAAGACATGGGGACACAGACACCAGGGACAAAGATACTAGAGACACTGACTGGGGGACATGGGGACATTGAGACACCAGGGCCACAGACACTAGGAACACTAGCTTGGGGACATTGTGACACTTGAGGCACTGAGAGACATTGATGCAATAGGAGACATGGGGATAGTGAGACACTGGCAGACTGTGGGCACTGGGAGACTTGGGGTTACTGGGAGACTAGGGGGCACTGAGACACCAGGGACACTGGCTGGGAGACATGGGGACACTATGTCCCCATGTGTCTGTACCATAATGTCTCCCAATGCCCCTTAGTGTCTCAGTGTCTGCCATAATATCTCCCAATGTCCCTTAGTGTCTCAGTGTCTGCCATAATGTCTCCCAATGTCCCTTAGTGTCTCAGTGTCTGCCATAATGTCTCCCAGTGCCCCTTAGTGTCTCAGTGTATGTCTCCTTGCAGCCTTTTCCCCATCCCTTACTTCCCTGAGCTGTAGGCTGTCTCTGCAGGGTGGGAGTTGCTGTCTGGACTCTCTGTAGCTGCTCCCCTGTAGATCAGTGATTATAGATAGGCAGGGAGGGATATGCTGGAACTTCCTATCCCTGCCTGTCTCCACATACAGCGACCCCTACTGGCCAGTGCTGGTATTGCAGAGTAATCTCCATTTATACTGAGAAAAATACCAGCATTTATTTTGCCAGTATCACTGCAATATTGGCACCAGCCAGGCAGCCTCAAATACTGGCTGTGCCAATAAAATAAAAGCCATGTGGAAGAGTAGTGTGTGAAAAAAAAAAAAAGTAAAAAATTTTTTAAAAAATAAATAAATAAAAAAAATCAATGGGCCTATTCCATGGGCCTGGGCCTGGAGCTGCAGCTCCATCAGCCCCTATGTTAATCCGGCCCTGTATGGAAGTCCCGTCTGACCGATTTCCACGTACAGTATCAGACTGGCGTTCAGGAGTTTCAATCAACTGAATGAGGGGAGCATTCATATGGAACCAGATGCCAAATAACTGTGGTAGTTTTTGTGTATTTCCGCATGAACGGAGGCCAGCTCTTGCTACCAATTTCATGGAACTCTAACTCAGATACAACCTCATGGAGAGCAAGTCAAACTTCAACACGATGCGACACGAAAACTACCGAACGGATTTTCGTGAAATTTGGATATGTTACTCCTAGTATACTCAGCTACCCAGGGATATATTTCTATGACATGTATAAAGTATATTTTAAAAAATGTGGAAAATTGTTAGTTTCTGGCCAGCTGATAATTGAGTTTAGTATGTTGCTGAAACTCAATTATCTAGCCGGGCCCAGAGGAGGAGCTTGTACTGTATAAATTGAATGCCTGTTGCTTCCAGTAAATCAGTCTTGTTCCAGCATTAAGCTTTGGCTCATGTGTGGATTATTTGGCGATACCAGCGTTATTTTACCCTGTCGATTATTGTTGTTATTCTGCTATTGGGAAAAAGGAATACTGGACGGTGATACAGCTTACTACCATCACAGTTACATAAGCTGAAAAGAGACATGTGTCCATCAAGTTCAGCCTCCCTCACATATGTTTTTTTGTTGTTGATCCAAAAGAAGGCAAATAAACCTAGTTTGAAGTACTTCTAATTTTGCAACAAACAAGGAAAGACATTCCTTCTTGACCCCAGAATGGCAGTCAGATTTATCCAGTGATTT
>CAKOES020000959.1:0-14129 GCA_933207985.1 Pelobates cultripes | reverse complement strand
TGAAGGATGGGGGTGTAAATGAAGGATGGGGGTGTAAGTGAAGATTGGGGGAGTAAGTGAAGATGGGGGGAGTAAGTGGTGATGGGGGGAGTAAGTGAAGATGGGGGGTGTAAATGAAGGAGGGGGGAGTAAGTGAAGATGGGGGGGAGAAAGTGAAAGAGGGGGGAGTAAGTGAAGATGGGGGGAGTAAGTGAAGGGAGGGAGTAAGTGAAGGAGGGGGGAGTAACAGAAGGTGGAGGAGGGGGAGTAAGAAGAAGAAGGGGGGTTTGAAAAACGGGGGGTAAGAAGAACACAAGGAGGAGGGGGAGAGTAAGAGTGAGGAGAAGGGGAGATGAGGAGAAGTGGGGGACTGAGAAGAACACAGGGAGGGTGGGTAGTGAGGAGAACACAGGGAGGGTAGGTGGTGAGGAGAACACAGGGAGGGGGAGGTGAGGAGGACACAGGGAGGAGAGGACACTACGCGCACACACACACACAATGCATCCCTACACACACAGAAACACAACATGCTTCCCTTACACACAGAGAAACACACAATGCATCCATTACACACAAACAATGCAACACTTACACACAAAGACAATGCATCCTTTGCACACATACACAGAAACACATAATGCAAACACTTACACACACACTGCTTTTCTTACATACACACAGAAACACAATGCATCACTAACACACACTCAATGCACACACTTACAGACACACACCTTGCATCCCTTATGCATACAAACACAGATTCACACAATGCATCCCTTACACACAACCAGAAACACACAATACATCCCTTATACACAAATACACACTGCTTCCACTACACACAAACACACTGCATCACCTGCACAAACTGGTATCCCTATACACTACATACCATAAGCACACATATTAGATCCTCTACAACAGGGGTTCTCAACCCAGTCCTCAGGACCCGCTACCAGTCCAGGATTTGGGGATTACCTGGGTGTGTCTCAGGTGCTTAGAAAAAGGGAAAAAACACCTTAGACACACCCAGGTAATCCCTAAACCCTGGACTGGTAGGGGGTCCTGAGGACTAATGTTGAGAACCCCTGCTCTACAATAACACATAACACATCCCCTACACACTCCACTCCCTGTGAGCGAACTCATGGGTGGGTGGAACATATAAGTGGACTTATGAGTGGGCCTTGTGGGCATACTCACCGTCAGGCCCTGGGGCCCAGACCTTGAGCTGTGTAAGGGGCCCTTCCAAAAATGGAGCTGCTTCCAATTCTCCCAGAACATTGAATTTTGTGACCACAGTTGCAAACAGCCTCCAGAGATCCTGTTCTACACCAGACCAGTGGAGCCAAACTGCAGCCCATCATCATCCTCATTTGGTTGTAAGTAGGCAATCTAGTATATTATTAGTGACACTAATCTATAATTTTCATTACATTAAAGGGACACTATAGTCCCCAGAATGACTGGAGCTTAATGAAGTGGTTCTGGTATCTATAGGCGGTCCCTGCAGGCTTTTTAATGTAAACACACACTGTGGGCAGCACTGGCGTTAGTTCGTATGGCAGCTCATATAGGTGGGGCATTGTGATGTCACATGGGGGGCGGCAAATACAGCTGTTCCCCATGCAGCCACAGGTGCCACTGTGCTGAGAGATTGTGATTACTCTTCACTTCCTCCCAGCTTACAGAGCAGCGCATGGGAGAGAGAGAGGAGGAGGCATGATTTAATCTTACAACAAATCCAGTAAGCAAATCTTTATAAATTTGGATGGGATCAGATCTGTTTCCACAGTTTATTGGTGTTTACTCTGCTGTCTGTATTAATATTGAGGGATTTCTAAGTAGTAACATCAGTGTGTGTCAGCAGGGCCAGCCATTGGGGTGTGCACGCTGTGCGGTCACGCAGGGTGCCATCACAACAGAGGCGCCCGGCGGACAACACAGCTCACAAGTTGGGGACACCAGCCTATTCAATTTAAACGATTCGCTGGTGGTCCACTGGTGCGCACCAGCAGTAGGTGCAGTCAGATTATATCCTCTCCCTCATGGTTCTGGCGCTCAGTTAGTGAGTCAGAGCACAGGCTCAGAGATTCTCAGCCTGCGCTCTGACAACATTGAAAGTCAGAGCCGTGAAGGAGCGGGTATGGCAAAGAGCTACTGATTAGCATAACATCAATATCCGTTATAAATCCAGGAAAAGGTGGGCACCATTGCTCTGATTTGGTGGTGCAATGGGCCTCTTGACTGGTTTTGCCCCCCAGGCCTAAGGCTGCCAGCCCTCCCCTGGCCCCCACCTCCACCAAACATACAGCACACACACACACAGCACCTACACACATACAGCACACACAGCCCACAAACAGCACCCACACACACACACAGCACCTACACACATACATCACCCTCGCACACACAGCACCCACACACAGACAACATCCACACACACCCAGCACACTAACAGCATCCTCACAAACACACAAAACCACACAACACAACACCCGCACAGCACCCACAAACAAACAGCACACACACACAAACAGCACCCTGACAAACACACAACACCCACACACAGCACACAAACAGCACACACACAGGACCCGAAGAAACACACACACACAAACACCCTCTCACACATGCACACACAGTACACTACCAGTTCCCTCACACACAGCACACAAACAGCACCCTCACACACAGCACACTAACAGCACTCTCACAAACACACACAAAAACACCGTCACCCACATAGCACACTACCAGCACCCTCACACACACACACAGCAGTGTGTGTATATATATGTATATATATATATACACACACACACATACATACATATACACATGGCGTGTGTTTGTGCTTTAGGGTGCACACCCTAATGCAATAGGCTAGGCACGCCTATGCCCACTTCCCTAATCTATAGGCTGCCCCCCCAGTCTCACTCCCCTAATCTATAGGCTGCTGCCCCCCCCATCCTCACTCCCCTAATCTATAGGCTGCTGCCCCCCCCAGCCTCACTCCCTAAATCTATAGGCTGCTGTCCCCCAGCCTCACTCCCTAAATCTATAGGCTGCTGCCCCCCAGCCTCACTCCCCCCACCCATAGGCTGCCGCCCCCAATCAATAACATCCTATAGGCTGCTGCCCCCACCATAGGCTGCTGCCCCCCTGATAAGGGCTGCTGCCCTCAAATTCCATGGGCTGCTGCCCCCAAATTCCCATAGGCTGCTGCCCCCACCCATAGGCTGCTGCCCCCCAAACAAAAATCTATAGGCTGCTGCCCTCAAATCCTAAAGGCTGCTGCCCCCAAATCTATGGCTGCTGCCCCCCCATGCTGCTGCCCCCCTATAGGCTGCCCCCACCTATAGGCTGCTGCCCCCCATATAGGCTGCCCCCAATCTATAGGCTGCTGCTGCTGCCCCCCACCCATAGGCTGCTGCCCCCCCAGGCTGCTGCCCCCCCAATCTATAGGCTATCTCAAACCCTCCCCCCACTTACCTGATCTGTAGGCTCTCTGCTGCCTGCATGTGTTACTCCCCTTCAGTTACAATCAGCAGAGAGAAGCAGGGATAAGATGCAGCTTCCTATCCCTGTCTCTCTCCATACACAGCTCTCTCCTACTGGCTGGCGCCGGTATTGCAGTTCATTTTAAATCTTGCACGAAAAATATCAGAACAAGCTGAAAAATCCAGGGGGGGCAAGTGCCCCTTGCCCCTGCGGATCATGTATCCTACACAACATTCAAATGTGCTGGTCCAACCGCAAATGTGCTGGTCTACTCGCAGTGTCGGTTTAATGTTTTTGTGCACAATTATAGTTAGAACTAAAAAAAAAATATTTTCTTTTACATTTAAGGAAACCAAGCTTCATTTTCGCGTCCCTTTTACGATGATTATATCCATCTATTTAACTTATTTTTTTATCTTCCTGTTAAGTACTGATCAATGGATCGTAACTCATAAGTCTGAGTATTTCTTCTTTTATCTTCAGTTTACGCTATAATTCTCTTGGCAAGGACGCTGCAATCATGGAGGCCGATGTGCTAAAATCTTCCACTTGTCAAGTTAAATGCTTACTGTGAGTATTGCTAGAATTCAGATCCCATCAATCCCATCTGTTTCTCTCACCACTCAGCAGCATTTGTACTGCTTTATTAATTTCCTTAAAGATGGGTGGATACCTCCTAATTACCGACTTGTCTCGAACTCCCATTCTATTAAACATACTTATATCCAGAGCACTATCAGGTAGTGTGTGTCGCCCTGTCAACATCTTGCCAATATACAGGCATCTTCTACCTATAATACCAATGTGACCTTTACGTGGAAATAGCCTATGTAAAAAATAAAAAAATAACGGACTTAAAATATTTGACACATCTCGACTATTTGGCTTAAAATGTCAGTTTTTCATTTACCATTACCATCTACTATTTGGTAGATAGACACCAAAATCATAGATTGTTCAGGGTGCATGTTAGGACCAAATACCTTTCAAATTGCAGTTAGATACATTAAGTTTCTGAATTTGACACTTTAAGTACCATCATCACTTACTCTCCTTGCACAGATGGTTCTGCCGCCCATCCCTGTTTCATTGAATTTGGTTAATTTATGTCTGCAGTGATTAACAAAATTCAATGTAGCTACATGATCCCTCTCGCACTCTGTGACAATGCTGCGTGAAGATATGTATCCCCCAACTGTAGGCTTGTAAATTCCATAAAAGTCATAACTGACTTGTGTGAGCCATCTCATAACTTTCCATGAGTGAACCTGAACAGACACTTGTATGCATGGCTGGCAGTGGCTTTATTCTTAAAAAAAAAGTATTTCTAAATATACTATCTTGTATTTCGATGTTCCTTGTGCAGGATGTGTGGGAATCATATTGGCTCTGAAGGTGTCCAACACTTATGGGAAGCACTGAGTTCCAATCAGACACTGGAAGAGCTGTATGTGGACATTACAGGAATAACAGACAGCGGCCTAGATAACTTACTTCCCTGTCTTACGAAGAACACAACTTTACGTCTGCTAACGTAAGTACAATACACTCTGGGATCCAATGAGTACTAACCACAAATGAGAACAAAAAAAATTATAGGAATTTTAGATCAACTAAGTCTTGCCTCTTAATGTCTACATTCTGGCTGATATTCTGGCCTATTGTAAAGACTATTTGATGCACCAATTTTAAGATTAACCAATATGTCCCATCATGGCCTCATGGATTGATATATTTTTGGATAACCTTTTCAAAATAATTAAAAAAAATTCATGATTTTTAAAAAATATGAAAATATCAAAAACTATATAATATATTTAAAATATATATTTTAAAAATACATATATATATATATATATATATAAAAATTTATCCAAAAATAATGAATCACTTGAAAAGCTTATCCAAAAATATTAAATTGAAACCAGTGTTGCTAGCGAATTTACAGTAAATAAATGTTTTTCGTTAAAAATTTTTATAAATAAATAAACTTTTCTTTTTCTGCTCTCTACCACTTTGTTTTACGGTTTGTTTTTCTTTTCACCCCTTAACCTTAGGATCGTAGGTAATAATTTGAGTGAAAGGAGCAAGCAGCTCTTGGTGACAGTGCAGAGACAAAAGCCCACCTTGAAGATTCTCAGCAGTTTTCTAAGTGACATGGGCCTTCTGCAGGCATATCTGGACTGGGTACAAGATCTTAAAGAGGATCCACAGCAAATGGAGTCTGCAAAGAACGCAGACGCCTTGCGCAATGTCTTGGCTGAACTTGGAAAGGAGGACCCTGGAAAGAAAGACAAGGATCTTATAGAAAGGATTGAGAAGTTGAAGTTTGAAATAAGCCGCATCTTGCAAACGTCCCCCGTAGCTCAGTGACAATAACAATAATGCAGACTGGTCAATGATTTTAGATGCGTGCAATAGACTCTCAGAGGCCTTGGCATGTACATTAAGCTGTTCTGAAAATCAGCCTAAAATGTCATAAAGTGCACATTAGATCAGCCAATGGAATTTGAACTGCCGCACAATCTAACAAGTTATTCACTGTGAAGAAATGACTAGGGAATTGTAAAATTTGGATCAAAATAGCCAAACTCAAAAAGAGTTAATTATTTTTCCATCTTTTCCCATACTGCACGGTGGGTGTCAATATACCTAGTCCCTAACTTTTGGGGGGGGGGGGAGAGGGTGCCTATATATGTATGTATATATTTCTCAGTATATTAAATAAATCCCGTAAGTAACAGAGTGAAAATTATAGGAATACAGTCATGAAAAGAAAATATATTTTTTTAAATCTTTTCTACTTTTTGAAATATGCTGAGCTTATGTAATTCAATGTTAAAGTAAATTTATGTTTGTTTGTTTTTTAGTTTCTTTGATAAGGAATGTCTGTAGACAATGCCTCTTTTAGAAGATTTGATACAATTAGCACCTATATAATAATGCAGCAAAATATTAAGACTAAAAACACACACATCCATGACAACTACTCCAAAATATCTAGGTGAACTAAATGGTGGATGTAGCTTACTTACGTATTTTGTGACAAAAATTTAAAAAGACTGAAGATTACTCTGTATTTACTAAGATTTCACAATTTCATCAGTAGCATTGTTCTTAATGTTTTCACAACTGTTGTCTTGTTTGCATAATTGAATATTTTCTAGTTACATTTATGGAGTCTGTTCTGGGCTTCTAATGGAAAAAGATGCGTACACTCACGGCTAATGATGATCTCACCATGGACGGATTTGCCTGCAGAACGGAGAATGTCTTGGTCCTAGAAAAAAAAAAGAAAGGAGTTTAAGCTTTTATTCTTTCAAACAAGAGAGGCCCAGTAATCTAACATAAAAAGGAACCCTCTAACATTAAAACTAAATATATTTATTCTTAACTTTCTTTCTTTAAAATAAAATTGAGTTTGTTAAATTGATTGTGCTAGATTCCTTAAAGGGTAATTCCGACCAAATGCTTTCCTGTGGACTGTTTGAATGCGCGTTCGGCTCTTGCCGCGCATTCGCATTTAGCTCCACTCTGGAGCTGATGTCGGCGGGGGAGGAGAGGTCACCAGCGCCGAGGCAGCCCGGCGCTGGATAAAGGTAAGTAGCTGAAGGGGTTTTAACCCCTTCAGCGCCAAGGGAGGGGGACCCCGAGGGTGTGGGTTGGGGAGGCCCCAATGAGGATATAGTGTCAGGAATACATGCTTGTTTTCCTGACACTATAGTGATCCTTTAAGTACAGACTCCAGGTACTATGACCACTGCAAATCAGTGAAGTGGCCACGGTGCTTGGAGTAATCTATTAAGTAATGAGCTTCCAATAAGTGTAGGAAATGTAACAAATGTCTGTTTAATATTATACAGTATATTGGGAATTAATATGTGGCAGAAATAAAGGCTTAAAATGAAATGGAATCACAAAATACATTTTTCGATTTTCTTTTTTGGGTTGAGTGCAATGTATCTAAATATACTGTTGAATAAGTGCTATCCTTCATTAAATTGTTAAGAGAACAAGATGAGTGTGCTTCTGGTGATATTTTTTTTCCCTTATATTTGGTTTTATTGAGAACAGCAATGTCAGACGTTATCAGTGGAGACAGTAAATCACAGTGTGTTAGAATAGAAGGACAATTGTCTAGAAAAATCACTGTTACAAATTACTATGACAGTCATCGGTAGATAAACGTCCGATGCTACTGTCTGAAATGGGTTAAAACATTGGAAAGGACTGTACACAAACTTAGGAATGTGGTTCAACTTAGGAATGTGGTCCTTCGTCGAGAAGAAGAATCACAATGTTTCGGCTCAAATAGAGCCTTCATCAGATCTAAAAAAAATTACCTCCGGGGCGTGTCCTGACTGCGCATGTGAGCGGACGTGCAGGAACGGAGCTCTCCCGGCCCGCGGCAATAAAGCAGCCATCACAGCGTGAATAACCCCTAAAAACGAGCAATAACCTACTACACCCTCAGGTAAACACCTCTGCGCCTGATGGCCACCAAAAAATTTAAGCAAAAAAACCTTAATCCCCACCTAGAACAGTCACAAACCGCGGAGCCGAAAATCCAAGATGGCGCCGACGGATGGCACTCGCCTGCCCACAGCAATGATACAGGAGACTGCCTGTCAGAGCACAGCAATCCAGCAACCAATGCCTCAATCAGGCTAATTATGCAGGAGCTCCACACCTCGTTTAAGGCTGACCTCCTTCAGATGACCGCTGACATCAAAGCAGACATCCATAGCATGGGAGAGCGTACTACCCGCCTGGAAGACAGGGCAGACGAGCTGGTGGAGGCACATAATACAATAACAGAGGCCTACACAGACTTAGAACTCAAACTAAAATCCTTGGAAGAAAAGGTGGCCGACCAAGAAGATAGGAGCAGACGAAATAATATCCGTATAAGGGGTATAACAGAGACCATTTCATAACAAGATTTATCCAGGTACGTCAAAGACCTGTTTAAAACCCTGATCCCCTCTCTGTTTGAATTTGACTTGATCCTGGACAGGACCCACAGACTCCCGAAGCCTAAACATCTCCCGCCGGACACTGCGAGAGACACGATCACGAGAGTACACCATTTCACTGTCAAGGACAGAATTATGCAGACTTCCAGGACCATGAACAAATGGCCAGAATTATATAAAGATATCAAGCTGTTCACTGATCTCTCCTCGGCAACCACGCTCAAATGCCGAGCCTTTGCACCGATTACAGAGGCACTAAGAAACGCGAATATCCCCTACAAGTGGGGCTTTCCTACGAAGCTACTAATTAAAAGAAACGGCGTAGACAAGCCCATCATGACTCCGGAAGACGGCAAAAAGGCGCTTCAGGAATGGAACATACCTTTCCTACCTACTAGCCCCAGGAAGAAACAAGCAACGGCCCAAGTGCCAAAGGTGCTGTCCAAAGACTGGTCACGAATTCACAGGGCCCCCCAGGCACGCGTGGACCCGGACAAGTCACCGACCTGAAAGATCCGGGCCCAACGCCACACTACGCCCTCCAATGAACTTAACGTACAGGTTTACACTGTTTCTGTTTTATGTAATTGTTGTAAGTTTACCTAAGATACCCAATAAGGGTTTAACAGAAGGCCACAGGCCTAGCCGCAACGGGTGAGCAATACCCGACGGCACTACACTCGACCTAAATTATTGTTGATCCCCTACACATAGGGATCCAGTCACCACACCCAGTGTGGTACACCCCCAAGGCTCTAGTAGCCCAACTTCTCCGTTGCTTCAGGCAACCATATGTCACCAAACCGTGACTTACGGAATGTTGTATATAGTTTCTCCCCCTGTTTTCCCTTCCTCCTCCGCACCACTCCCCCACTGAGAGTACTCTGCAAGCACAGCATAATTGATATACACGGTTGCAAAATACCTAGATCCCCCAGGCACACAAACCCCATGGGTATCCTTCGACGCTGCCGAGTTAGGGTAACCACTAGCTTGATTAAGAAACACAAACCCCTGCCACAGCACCCAACACGTTGGATAGATGGTGATTAAGCTCATGTCCCTAAACACCAAGGGGCTCAACTCCCCCAATAAGCGGAGACTAGCCTTGCAAGAAGCGAAAGAATGTGGGGCACAAGTGGCATTTTTCCAAGAGACCCATTTCAAATGGAACTCTAGACCCAAATTCACCTCAAAGTGGTACCCTCACGATTTCCACACATGTTACTCAGCTAAGAAAAGAGGAGTCTCCACAGTGATCAGCAAAGATGTGGCATTCTCCTTAGTTAGGAAAATTAGTGACAAAAAAGGTCGATATTTAATTTTACAATGTATGTTGAATAATGCACCGTATACTCTGATCAATGTATATAGCCCTAACGAAAACCAAAACGAGTTTTTGCAAATGATCTTGGCTCTAACTGATATGTATAGACATGGGGAGGTGATCATTGGAGGCGACACGAATTGTCTATTGGACAGCAGACTAGACTCCTCCACCACAGCCCATATCAAGAGTTGCACACTCAGACACAGAACTACACTAACAACAAAAATATGCTCCACACTGACCGCAGCCCGCATGGTAGACCCATGGCGCATTTTACACCCAACAGACATAGATCACACATGCTACACAGCAGCCCACAACAGCTACTCTCGGATAGACAGATTCCTCATACCCACCACATCGATGGCCCAAATAGAAGGAGCGACAATTGGGGTAGTGACGTGGTCCGACCATGCTCCCATTACGCTTAGCATTAAAGAAGCGTTTACCAATAAAGGATCCGGCTCCTGGAGACTTAATGAATCCCTTTTAGCAGACCCAGCAATAATATCCCAGATCACGAAAGATCTACAAAATTACATAGCGGAAAACACGACCGCTGATTCCGCAATCGAACAAATCTGGCTGGCACATAAGGCGGTCATACGAGGCAGTTTTATAAAACATGCCAGCTACGCTAAAAAGCAGAGAATGGCCGAGTATACTAATCTCTTGGAAGAAATCCGAACCCTAACACATTCAAACAAAAGAGACCCAAACCCAACCACAAAAACAAAACTTCTAGCTCTCCACAACAAGCTAAACAACATTGAACTAGCCAAAACAACATACCTACTCAGGAAATTGAAACACAATTTCTTTACGAGTGGCAACAAAGCTGGTGCAATACTAGCATCACAACTTAAAAAAAGGAATGTTGCCTCCAGGATCGCCTTCCTAAATAACCCCAAGGGCATAAAGGTAACGAACCCCCAAAACATTGTAGACTAATTCGCCCAATACTACGGCGAACTATATAACCTCAAACAGGACCCCAATGTGCGCATACCAACCCCAGACAAAATAGATGACTTCCTAGCTGCCTTGGACCTACCCAAACTGACAGAAAACGACCTAGCACCCCTGACAAGACCCTTCTCTCTAGACGAACTCACGAAAGCCATCTCTCAACTCCCAGCACGCAAATCACCGGGCCCCGATGGCTTAACAAATGAATACTATAAAACTTTCTCACCAACCATAGCGCCACTGCTCCTTCAACTAGTCAACAAATGCGCTACAGCAGGTGCGCTCCCAGAAGAAATGCTCTTGGCACATATCTCTACTCTCCCCAAACCCGGCAAGCCCCCTACACAATGCAAAAACTTCCGGCCTATATCCCTTCTAAATGGAGATGCCAAGCTATACGCGAAGCTCCTCAGTAACCGACTCGCCCCCCTCCTGCATAAAATAATCCACAACGACCAATCTGGGTTTATCAGAGGCCGCCAAGGCTCGGACAACACCAGAAAAATTTTAAACATGATCTCCACATTGGAGTCCAACAGATCATCAGGCCTCCTCCTCGCCTTAGACGCGGAGAAGGCCTTCGATCGCCTAAATTGGGCCTATATGACTAAAGTTTTAGCACAATTTAACTTCCCAGAATCCACCATAACTAGCATTATGGCTCTATACCATCGTCCAGCAGCGAAGGTATCACACGGAGGGTTCCTCTCTGCTGCATTCTCCATCACAAATGGCACCCGCCAGGGATGCCCCTTGTCACCCCTTCTGTACATACTTGCCCTAGAACCCCTGGCACAAAAGATCCGAACACACCCCGAGATACTAGGAGTCAATATCCACAACAAAATGTACAGTCTAGCTTTGTTTGCCGATGACATATTTATAGCACTGTCAGACCCACGACGCTCTCTTCCTCCCCTGTTAGACCTCCTACAGGAATTTGGCGATATCTCCTATTACCGCCTAAATCAAGACAAAACCCAAGCCCTACCAATAAACCTACCAAAGCCCTTGCTGGACACACTCCAGACCTCCTACCAGTTCGACTGGAAATCACACTCTATCACATACCTGGGAATAAAGATAGCACCCACAATTTCTGCCACTTCACAACTAAACTACAAACCTCTAATAACATTATGTAAAGCGGAAATGAACAGATGGAAACACGCAAAACTCTCGTGGTTAGGAAGAATTAACACGTACAAAATGATGATCCTCCCACGTATCCTTTATATCTTTAGGATGATACCGTTAGGGATCACGCCCCAATTTTGTAAAGCACTACAAAAATTATGTGGCGCTTATATCTGGAGCGGGAAAAGACCCCGGGTATCCTTAGCACTTCTCCAGACCGCTCCACGACTTGGAGGAGTGGGTCTCCCAAACCTGAGGCAATACCACAGAGCAGCGATCCTCTCCACGGGCATACTCCTTCACGCTACACCAGGCACATTACAGTGGGTGGACATGGAAAGAACACAATTTACAGTCATGTCTCTAACCGACTACCTATGGACACCGAGGAAGTTTAGAACTAAACGCACAGACCTGTTCCCAACCACACAACTCACAATCTCCATATGGGACACCTTTATGGAGACTATAGGCCACAAGGACACACTACACACCAAATCCCCAATCTCAATCCCCAATGTCTTGAGAACAATAGTACCCAACATTCCCCTTAAGGACTGGAACACAGCGGGAGTGGCAACAATATCACAGCTCTTAGACACCAAAGGCATAATACCATTCCCAGTCCTACAAACGCAGTGGCAACTCCCAAACAGAGCTATCTTTTCCTACCTACAACTAAAAAGTGTGATACGGGCACACACACCTTCACTACATACATCACCAGACGCGACTAGACTCACCTCTCACTTACTCCTAGACAGATGCTGGGCAACACCCACAAAACCCAAAACACTTACGCTATGTTACAAGGCATGGCAGGAACTCTCAACACCCACATCGCACCCCTACAAACTCCACTGGGAGACAGACTGTGGGACAGCACTGACGGACTGCGACTGGCTACGTGCCCTCAACGGTCTCTCTAAATGGACAAAGTGCTACACGCACGTTGAGGCCCACAAAAAACTCCTCTACCGTTGGTACATGACCCCACAGAGACTCCACCGCATATACCCCAATACGCCCAAAACTTGCTGGAGGTGCAACGCAACTACAGGGACCTTGGAGCATCTGTGGTGGTCTTGCGGTAGTATCCAACCACTTTGGACCGCCGTATCAATGACACTAGACCAACTTCACATCCCTAAATTCCAACTGTCGAAAACCTCGTGCCTCCTGCTCCTACTCCCAGCCAACCTCACCCTAACACAA
Organism: Pelobates cultripes; assembly: GCA_933207985.1. NCBI lineage: Eukaryota > Metazoa > Chordata > Amphibia > Anura > Pelobatidae > Pelobates > Pelobates cultripes. Next base: position 1,013 of record CAKOES020000959.1, on the reverse strand, counting down.
AAACAGATTGCAGCCCTTACTATACTGGCGGCAAGGAACTTGCTAGCACTACATTGGAAATCACAGACCTGCCCATCCTTAGCCCAACTCCAAACCAAACTCACTCAATACAAAATCTATGAAAGAATGGCAATAATATCCCCACAAAAGAAACTTGCATTTGATATGGGCTGGGGAGACTGGGAGGGGGCGGTGGACGAAAAGGGAGGCGTACCCAGGCAAAATATGTAACACAGCACACAGAAGAGAAAAAAAAAAAATAAGCGACAGTTGGCAACTTCCTAATGAATGCAATAAGACCCTGTTCTCTGATGAGGACAGGACTCATACAGTACACAAACAATGCTTGTACCACACTCTACCAGTACTCTCTACCACTCCCCTTCCCCTCCCTCACCCCCCCGTGCTTAGCCAGCCCCCCCCCCATCCCCTACCAAGTTTTCGCCCTATCATAGGGGCTACCCACTTATACACCAACGTACTCATCAAAAATGAGGCATAACTCCGGCACTTCCTAACCCGCAAACCTGGGACTAATTAGCGCAAAGAACCACCACAGGCCGTACAGCCTACAATAATAACTACGTCGGCTGAGCAGACCACTCATGCTCATAACCTTGGTTACGGGAGGATTCCCTGGCATGGCTCTCACTTAAGAGCCAGACCACATAGACGCTTAGGCGACAGTGTACACAATCTAACAATTAAACAGCTTACGCGTATACCTAATTTACTATGTCGAAATGCATGCATGTACCAATCCCCCCTGTATTCCCTCAGGTTCTGCAAAATTCTGTGGATGTGATGGTTATGTCAAATGCTGAAACCTTGTATCCCCCCGCTAACATACCCTTTTTCCTTCTGTACCCCTGACCACATATTGAAGAAATAATAAAATACAAATCTGAAAAAAAAAAAAAACTTACCTCCATTTAAACTGTACATTGCAGGTGACTTCTCTGCTCCATGATGTCTCAGGCATGCATGGGCACAGAAGTTCCTTACAGTATTTT
>CAKOES020000958.1:0-14137 GCA_933207985.1 Pelobates cultripes | reverse complement strand
AGTGTAACACACCCGCTTTAAGGACACTGACTGCTATTCAATCTATAACAGTGAAAAAAGTTTTTTGTTTTTAAGTCCAAGCTATTGTGACACCAGATGTAAGTGGTGGCATTGACTGGGGAAATGGGCACAGTATGCAATGTGTGCCTGACACAGAAGCTGGCAGCAGTGGCAGACAACTGACTGCTATTCAATCTATAACAGTGAAAAAAGTGTTTTTGTTTTTAAATCCAAGCTATTGTGACACCAGATGTAATTGGTGGCACTGACTGGGGAAATGGGCACAGTATGCACTGTGAGCCTGACACAGAAGCTGGCAGCAGTGGCAGACAACTGACTGCTATTCAATCTATAACAGTGAAAAAAGTTTTTTGTTTTTAATCCAAGCTATTGTGACACCAGATCTAAGTGGTGGCACTGGTCACCGTATCGACTGTTAGCGTAACACACCTGCTTGAAGATAACTAACTGCTATTCAATCTATAACAGTGAAAAAAGTTTTTTGTTTTTAAATCCAAGCTATTGTGTCACCAGATCTAAGTGTTGGCACTGGTCACCGTATCCACTGTTAGCGTAACACACCCGCTTTAAGGACACTGACTGCTATTCAATCTATAACAGTGAAAACATTTTTTTTTTTTTTAAATCCAAACTATTGTGACACCAGATATAAGTGGTGGCACTGGTCACCGTATCCACTGTTAGCGTAACACACCCGCTTTAAGGACACTGACTGCTATTCAATCTATAACAGTGAAAAAAGTGGGGGGTTTTTAAATCCAAGCTATTGTGACACCAGATATAAGTGATGGCACTGGTCACCGTATCCACTGTTAGCGTAACACACCCGCTTTAAGGACACTGACTGCTATTCAATCTATAACAGTGAAAAAGGTTTTTTGTTTTTAAGTCCAAGCTATTGTGACACCAGATGTAAGTGGTGGCATTGACTGGGGAAATGGGCACAGTATGCACTGTGTGCCTGACACAGAAGCTGGCAGCAGTGGCAGACAACTGACTGCTATTCAATCTATAACAGTGAAAAAAGTGTTTTGTTTTTAAATCCAAGCTATTGTGACAACAGATATAAGTGGTGGCACTGGTCACCGTATCCACTGTTAGCGTAACACACCCGCTTTAAGGACACTGACTGCTATTCAATCTATAACAGTGAAAAAAGTGTTTGTTTTTTTAATCCAAGCTATTGTGACACCAGATCTAAGTGGTGGCACTGGTCACCCTATCCACTGTTAGCGTAACACACCTGCTTGAAGATAACTAACTGCTATTCAATCTATAACAGTAAAAAAAAGTGTTGTTTTTTTAAATCCAAGCTATTGTGACAGCAGATCTAAGTGTTGGCACTGGTCAATCAGATCCAATTGTTAGCGAACACACCCGCTTTAAGGACACTGACTGCTATTCAATCTATAACAGTGAAAAAAGTGTTTTGTTTTTAAATCCAAGCTTACGATGTTCAGATATAAGTATAAGTGGTGGCACTGGTCACCGTATCCACTGTTAGCGTAACACACCCGGCCATGACACTGACTGCCATTCAATCTATAACAGTGGTGCTGGTTTTTAAATCCAAGCTATTGTGACACCAGATATAAGTGGTGGCACTGGTCACCGTATCCACTGTTAGTGTAACACACCCGATTTAAGGACACTGACTGCTATTCAATCTATAACAGTGAAAAAAGTTTTTTGTTTTTAAGTCCAAGCTATTGTGACACCAGATGTAAGTGGTGGCATTGATTGGGGAAATGGGCACAGTATGCACTGTGTGCCTGACACAGAAGCTGGCAGCAGTGGCAGACAACTGACTGCTATTCAATCTATAACAGTGAAAAAAGTATTTTGTTTTTAAATCCAAGCTATTGTGACACCAGATATAAGTGGTGGCACTGGTCACCGTATCCACTGTTAGCGTAACACACCTGCTTGAAGATAACCAACTGCTATTCAATCTATAACAGTGAAAAAAGTGTTTTTTTTTTAAATCCAAGCTATTGTGACACCAGATCTAAGTGGTGGCACTGGTCACCCTATCCACTGTTAGCGTAACACACCTGCTTGAAGATAACTAACTGCTATTCAATCTATAACAGTGAAAAAAGTGTTGTTTTTATAAATCCAAGCTATTGTGACACCAGATCTAATTGTTGGCACTGGTCACCGTATCCACTGTTAGCGTAACACACCCGCTTTAAGGACACTGACTGCTATTCAATCTATAAGTGAAAAAAAGTGTTTTGTTTTTTTTAAATCCAAGCTACTGTGACACCAGATCTAAGTTGTGGCACTGGTCACCGTATCCACTGTTAGCGTAACACCCGCTTGAAGATAACTAACTGCTATTCAATCTATAACAGTGAAAAAAGTGGGGTTTTTTTAAATCCAAGCTATTGTGACACCAGATCTAAGTGGTGGCACTGGTCACCGTATCCACTGTTAGCGCAACACACCCGCTTTAAAGGACACTGACTGCTATTCAATCTGGCAACAGTGAAAAAGTGTTTTTTTAAATCCAAGCCATTGTGACACAAGATCTAAGTGGTGGCACTAGTCACCGTATCCACTGTTAGCGAATACATCCCTCTTTAAGGACACTGACTGCTATTCAATCTATAACAGTGAAAAAAGTGTTTTTTTTTAAATCCAAGCTATTGTGACACCAGATCTAAGTGGTGGCACTGGTCACCGTATCCACTGTTAGCGTAACACACCCGTTTGAAGATAACTAACTGCTATTCAATCTATAACAGTGAAAAAAGTGGTTTTTTTTTAAATCCAAGCTATTGTGACACCAGATCTAAGTGGTGGCACTGGTCACCGTATCCACTGTTAGCGTAACACACCCGCTTTAAGGACACTGACTGCTATTCAATCTATAACAGTGAAAAAAGTGTTTTTTTTTTAAATCCAAGCTTATTGTGACACCACAGATGTAATTGGTGGTAACTGACTGGGAAATGGGCAGCATGCACTGTGAGCCTGACACAGAAGCTGGCAGCAGTGGCAGACAACTGACTGCCATTCAATCTATAACAGTGAAAAAGTTTTTTGTTTTAACTAAGCTATTGTACACTAGATAATTGGGTGGCACTGACTGGGGAAATGGGCACAGTATGCACTGTGAGCATGACACAGAAGCTGGCAGCAGTGGCAGAAAACTGACTGCTATTCAATCTATAACAGTGAAAAAAGTTTTTTGTTTTTAAATCCAAGCTATTGTGACACCAGATGTAATTGACTGGTGAAATGGGCACTGTGAGCCTGACACAGAAGCTGGCAGCAGTGGCAGACAACTAAGTGCATTTACATTACATAGAAAAAATAAATAAAAAAAAAGCATACCCTTATCCCTAACCTAGCTATGCTTTTCCCTATCTTATGAACAGCAGCTACACTTTCCCTCCTCTTACTAAGCATGCAGCTTGAGAATGAATCTAAAATGGATGCTGTCCAGTAGGTGGGAGGGTCTGCTAGGGAGGCTGTGCTGCTAATTGGCTGGAATGTGTCTGCTGACTGTGAGGTACAGGGTCAAAGTTTACTCAATGATGACGAATAGGGGGCGGGTCGAACCGCGCATATGTTCGCCCGCCGTGGCGAACGCGAACATGCTATGTTCGCCAGGAACCGTTCGCCGGCGAACCGTTCGGTACATCACTAATTGCTAATAGTGGCTGAGCTGTATGCATATATTTGATAAGGAAGTACTTTTCTGGAGTGAGGTGGCTTAGCTAAGGGGGACAGGCTTATGATGCAGTATTCTGCAAGACATGCAACTAAATAGATTTGCACATGCAAACAAACAGCATATTAGCGGGGCCAAAACCTCGCAAATGCATTACATTTGTATTGGTGTCCAGCATGTGTCCATTAAAAGTGTTCTGGATGGCATTTCTAAAAGGAACACTCCTGGCATCAATTGAGATAAGTTGTTATAATGCCTGGTGGTCCTGCTTGATATAAGGGGTTAAAGCATTTACGAATGACTTAACCCCAAAGTTGTCCAGATGGTGCCCATCCACTTTGCCCCTCTTTACTAGGGAAAGGCTGAGAGCTTCAGCTGATACTCTCAGCCTAACACTAGCCTCCCACTGAGAAAACTTCATCAGAAAGGTATTTACATTGCAATAGCAGAACACACTATAGCTTATCATCGGCCTGATGCCAGTTTTAATTAGTTTTTTTGTTTTATGTCAAGCAGTTTTGGTTTTCTAGTGATTTAAAAATAGGCAATAAGGAGTTATTTTGGTAAATAACTCTTTAGTTATTTTGGTAGATAACTCTTTATTGTTTATTGTGATTGCACAAAGCTTTAAAGTGGCACCGTCATGGCCACAACCATTTTTTTAACCCACCTAGTGACTCCAATACATTTTATAGTGCCCTTAGTCACCCCCAAATGCCACTAGGCCCCCCGATTTACCTTTTTTATAACTTTATTTTATGCCCGGACCTAGGTCCCTGTGGGACACGTCATCTGCCCACACTAGATAGCGCTATGAAATTCCCGTGCATGCCCATTTAAACACTGGGGCATTCGGATGGGAATTTCGTCAATTCATTTATTTGTCAGAAATACGAATGAATGAATAGACATTTCAAACGAATGATTGAATAGCTCTTTGTTCGTTTGTCTAGTTTATTACAAGGAGGGAGCTACCAGCTCGCAGCTCCTTCCTTGTCATATGTAAAAATAGAAGTGCCAGGGAGCAGTGCTCCCCGCTACTTCCTAACTACCCCCTTGTCCTCCCTCACTCTATGGGGGTCAATATGACTCCCATAATAGCATGAGGGAGATTAAAATCTACCGAATGCCCCTACTCCTTATGCCGCGAGTAGGGGCATGTCTAGTAAACAGTGAGCAGCCTGTGGCTACTCATAGTAGTAAAAAATAAGCTCCCTACCCCCTGAAACAATAATGGGGGACCTAGTAAAGGTCCCCCATGGTGGGGCATAGAGAAAAATAATATACAGGGGTGGACATAGTGTCCTCTCAAAGCTCCCACCTTTGCCCAGCGAGTGGGGGCTATTCAATGGAATGGGTCCCCCCTCCTGCTGTCCCCACCCATAAGCAGTGGGTGAGGGCTGTCATAACAAAAGGGGAAGGGACATACTGCCTTCCCCCGGCCCCCACCCATGAGCGGCAGGTGGGGGCCCTAAGTAACAAAAGGAGGGGGGACCTATTGTCTCCCCCCCTCTGGCACCCACCCATGAGTGGTGGGTGAGGGCCGAAAGTAACAAAGGGGGTCCTATTGTCTCCCCTGGCCCCCCCATGACCGGCTGGTTGGGCCCTAAGAAACAAAAGGAGGGGGGACCTACTGTATCAACCAATGGATGGGGGTGGGAGGGACAATAGGTTCCTCCCTCTTGTTACTTAGGGCCTCCACCCGCCACTTATAGGTGGGGACTGGAGGGGGAGACAAAAGGTCCCTCTCCCTTTTGTTACTTATGGCCTCCACCTGCCGTTCATGGGGGAGGGCCGAGGGGGGATACAATAGGTCCCCCCTCTTGTTAATTTTGGCCTCCATCCACCGCTCATGGGTGGGGGCCGGGGTGGTGGACAATAGGTCCCCCCCTTTTTTTTTACTTAGGGCCCCCACCCGCCACTCATGGGTGGGGGCCAGGGGGAGGCATTATGCCCTTTTGTTATTACGGCCATCACCCGCCGCTCATAGGTGGAGGCCACGGGGGGATGACCTGATGACAGGTGGGGGCTGGGGGAGGACACTATGTCCTCCCCTGTTAATTATTTTTCTAGATGCCCCACCATGGGGGTTACCAACAGCCACACGGACTGGATGCGTCTTTGAAGAGCTCTGTGAGTGAGAGGGATAAACTGTGAATTTACACAATAATACCTACTACACTAGCCTTTAAAGTAAGCTTCTTGCCTTGCTGCAGCTATGGGGCGCAAAAGTAAGAAGTACCAGGTGAAAAAACCTTGTCCACTGCCGATATCGGCGATCTGTTTTGGAGGCAGCAGAATCCTATAAGGCATGTCATGCTCAAACATGACCTGGCCCAAACCCAGCGACAAGTAGCAGCTATGGTAGACTGCAGATGTTGGAAAAACGTGAAGATAAAAGGTCTGGCTGAAAGTGTAGTTTTTGCAGAAATTCCCCAGTTCATTCAGACTGCTCTCTTGCATATTTTCTCCCAAACAAGCTAAAGCTATGACCCTAGATGGTTGCTATTGACTACCTCAACCTCAGACTGCTTCCTCTCAAATGGGTAAGGATGTTATCATCCATTTCCAGCATGGACCGGACAAGTCAGGCTTCATGTCTGCAGTCCGCAAGACCTCTCCGTACCGATTTGAAGAACATTCACTCCCAACGCAGAAGACTACATGGAATGCACAAGACTACTTGGAAACTAGTGACAGTTCACCCATTTGTTCCAGCTACCCAACAAGGAAACTCCACATCCACAGGACTTGCCTGAATGTTATATGCCAGCTTGTACTAGCACTTAGCTATTCCTTAGTTTATTTTTGTTATAACATATGTTACACCTGTTTTGTCTTTTTATTATTTCCCACTGCATATTTTGACAAAGGATTGTATTCCTAGGAGACCCGCCCTGTCCACTCTCCTCCCGTTGGTATAGGGGTGTAGGTACCCCTCTCTCTCCACCCCCCAGCCCACAACCTTTAGCTTGTCTGACATTAACATAGTGGGTAACTGCCTCTTGTTTTTTTAATGTGGCATTGGTGTTTACACCTGTCCTGTAGAGGGCGTCAAGAGGCGTGCAGCCCTCTCTACCCTTAAACAGCAACTGACCATGCTACTAGCTAACACATTAGGAGTAGCTTAGTTTCACTATGAAAAATTGCTACTGTTTCTTCGATGTTATATAAAAAAAAAAAATCAATCCTGTTGTTACTAAGACAGTTATATATGTTATGCTATACTGGAATCGTACTGTACCACTGACTTCTTTATGCTATGAATGTCTCACTTGTGGATTGACAATAAAAACAGATTGAAAAAAAAAACAAAACAAAAAAACAATGGGCTTCCATAAATCACAATTTACCCATAATATTTGTAGGTTCAATAAGTGACCTAGTCACACAATTTATTCATTAAAACTTACTGTTCACTAATATATCCCTCCCAGAAATGTTTCATTCCCTTAAATATTAATATTTAGCAATCAGGAGAAATCCTGCCAACAACGCTATACGTAGATATTTTGTTTTACTTATTTCAGAGACATATAATAAAATTACAAAAGTTAGCAATCGTTACATTATATGTATTAAACATGCTCATATATAGATATAAAAATTTTCAGATGACATATATATATATAAAAAGTAATATACTTGAGTATGTGAGTTACTTAAACTTAACTAAATATACTCCAGCTGATCGCATACAACATTAGCATAGGCCTTTATTTAACCTTTTTGGATAAGCTTTTCAAATGATTTCATACATCTGGATAAACTGATAAATTATTTAATATTTAAAAAAAAAAACAATTTTTTTTTTACTATGTGTTATATTTTTATGTAATATATAGTTTTGATATTTTAATATTTTGAATAAAAAATTTGCAAAAGCTTTCCAAAAATATTAAATTGTTTAAAAAGCTTACCCAAAAATATCAGATCAAATCCACAGTAAAGGAACACAAAGTGATCTGAATTAAAGTTTAGTCTACTCAGCAGCAAAACGAGTAATAGACAAATAATGTTGAAGAGTAATAGTTGCTTAGAGTTTGGATTTCAGATGGAAACCTGATACAGGATGTTTGGTTCCAATAGTTTTGTACAAACTTTTCTTTCATTTATAGAAAGGAATCCATGTAGTCATCACTGTCTCTAAAATGGTCTCTTTTGGGTGGCTTACCGCCGGAGCTGAACAGACGCATGTAGGAGCAGCTCCCGGCGAGAAAACCGTATAGAGCAACAAATAAACGGAATACCGAGCGATCACCTACCGGATTACACTGAGCAACCTCCCGCGATGTCGCAGCGGCAAAAAACGAAAGCAGGGAAGTCGGACCGAGCCTCATTCTTCCTCACAAAGACCGCGGCCTCCAAGCAGAGTGAGGAGCAAGATGGCGGCGGCCAAAACAGGCGGGAACACCCCCCCTCACCCCAGACACCACCTGCACAAGCAGAAAATGAACAGCCCCTGACAATGAGAGCCATCAGAGAAATGATGGCTGAATTCTCAGACAACATACAGCTGAATATTAAAAAACAGCTCCAAACACTGACAGCTGAATTACATAAGGACATCCAGGACATTGGCAACCGCACCTCCCAGATAGAAACAAAGATGGATGAGTATGCAGTAGCACACAACAGCCTGGCAGACAAACTGCAGGAACTGGATGACTCTCTAGAAGCCCACAGATTGAAACTAGCAGACATGGAGGATAGGGCTCGGAGGAACAACCTCAGATTCCGGGGGATCCCGGAATCTGTACCAAATGCAGAACTGCATAACTATTTATTAGACATGTTCCAGTGCCTCACACCAGAAACCCACCCAGATCAACTCATCATAGACAGAGCACACAGGCTGCGCAGACCAAAGCACCTGCCCACGACAGCCGCACGTGACGTGATTGCGAGGATACATTTCTTCCACGCCAAAGAGAGGATAATGAAGGCCAGCAGAAAGGCGGATATGCCAGAAGCCTACTCGTCAATCAAGATCTTTGCGGATCTCTCAGCAGACACGCTACACTTCAGGAAAACCATGGGACCGGTCACCTCCGCCCTGCGGGACCACAACGTGAACTACCGCTGGGGCTACCCGGCCAAACTTTTAATTTCTTACCAAGACGCAATACACCCCGTCAACACAGTGGCGCAAGGTATCCAGCAGCTGAAAGAATGGGGACTCCCGATCCAGAACCTACACCCCACCAAAGCAGCTAAAGTCCCGAGGATGTCCCCGGAGTGGACAACACAATGAGAACTGGACATTCCTACCGGCATACGTAACTATGTGATGTATATAACAGTTAATAGATAGATGCATAACCCCGTTAGAGTTGTTCCTGGGAAAACAAATTGGGTGACACCCCTCTATATTCTATGTACTGATAGTTGATATTTACCGGTGTACATGTGCAAGGCATAACAGAAAGCACTATTGCTGGCTAGATTCTGTCTCTGCCCGATTAGAGGTACTAAGACACCCCCTACCGGGGGCTGAAAAGTACTGAGATCTATATCCTATACAATATGCTAGTATTGAGAACACGTAACCAAACGGTAAAGAATACAACGTTAGAAACGGGTTGCACACATTGTTCGCTACCATAGTTGCATGTTAATACTGCTCACGGTTTTTCTTGGCTTTTTCTATGGTGCACGACCTAGAGAACTGCCAACTTCACCTCCACCCCCCCGACTGCCGCGCCTCCATGCTAGGCAGCAGGGCAAGGCCCCACTCCTTGGAGCCGAACTGGGTATCTTACCCAATTGTTCTCTTCACCCCAGTTTTACCCCCTACTTACTTCCCTCACTCCCCGACTGGTCACATTCTCAGATTGCATAGCGACGCACGCCATGCACAACCCCCACTCAGGGCAATTGCAGTACCGATTATAAGCGCAGATGGACAGAACCCGACCCACCTAAGCACGCTATTTTCACCTGACACTCCTGCATGAAACTACTAACTTATAACGTCAAGGGGCTGAACACCCCAGGTAAACGAAGACTACTACTTCAAGAGCTAAAAGAACAAGGGATAGACATAGCCTGTATCCAGGAGACACATTTTAAAAAGGCCAAGACCCCAGAAATCTTCACTAAACTATACCCAAATCAATACCATGCCCTCTCAGACAGTAAAACGAAAGGGGCCTCTATCCTTATACATAAAGAAGTAGCATTCCAGGAGCAGACAAAATTAGTAGATGCCCAAGGGAGATATGTCCTACTAGTAGGGCTTTTTAATAATACCCAATATACCTTGGTATCTGCCTACTTCCCAAATACTGGGACAGAAAAATACCTTAGACGTCTTCTGCAAGACATAGACAAATATAGACAAGGTGGACTGGTGCTCTGTGGGGACTTCAACTTCTTTACCTCCCCAGAAGTCGACACGACTGCCCTACCCCAGGGGACACGACGGGGGGGCGACCGTAAACTCCACGTGCAAGGCAGTGTCCAAACTGCTCTCACTACACAACCTATATGATAGTTGGAGAATGCTGCACCCAGGGGAAAGAGACTACTCCTTTCACTCGGCGGCACACAACACGTATACCCGTATAGACACATTCTACGTAGACCAACCCACATTAGCACAAATCTCTACATGCTCTATAGGAGATATCACTTGGTCAGACCATAGCCCAGTGTACTTGGGGTTACATGACTCCTTTCAGTTTAAAGGACGGGGGACTTGGAGAATGAACGATTCCTTACTCCGAGACCACGACTTTATGAACCAAATAAAAGCTGAACTCATTGCCTACTTTCACACAAACTCTACTGAGGAAATGTCAGTACAGACTGTGTGGATGGCTCACAAAGCTGTAGTACGAGGCCTATTTATCAGACGCTCGTCCTACCTCAAAAAACAAAGACAAACCACAATACTTGAGCACCAAACGAAACTAGCGGCCCTTACCACCCAGAACAAACGATCCCCCTCCCCACTTCTAGCAAACCAAATCCAATCTCTGAACAACCAGCTACATCAGTTACAGGCAGCCAAAACTGCGTCCCTGCTTCATAGAATGAAGGCCACCACATATCACCATAGCGGGAAAGCGACAAAACATTTGGCCAATCGGCTGAGAGAGAAATTGGCGGCCTCCAAAATAGCTTACTTACAAGGACCAAATGGGTCCAAAATACAAAACCCCTTAGATATCACCCAGGAGTTTGCAAAATATTACTCTGACTTATATAATTTGGGAGATCACCCAGACACAACCCCTATAGATGAAAACGCTATCCAAAGGTACTTGGACCAGCTTCCTCTGCCCAAGATAGACAGACACCAAAGAAATGCACTACTTGAACCCATCACTCTTACTGAGGTTCTACACACCATACAACACCTCCCTATAGGGAAATCCCCGGGTGCAGACGGGCTTCCTAATATATATTACAAAACGTTCGCGGAAATACTGGGTCCCAGACTCGTACAAGTGTTCCAAAAAGCCACGGACACAGGAGTACTCCCACCTGAGATGCTCTTAGCAACAATAGTGACCATACCTAAACCGGGAAAACCTGCTGACCAATGTAAGAATTTCAGACCCATTTCGCTGTTAAATACGGATGCTAAGATCTACGCCAAGATCTTAGCGACCAGACTCGGTAAAATATTACCGACACTCATACACGACGATCAAACGGGATTTGTGTTGGGGAGACAGGGGCTGGACAATACCCGGAAACTGGCTCTCGTGCTAGAGAGGATGAGGAGGTCCGGCCCAGGCGGACTGCTCTTAGCACTAGATGCCGAAAAAGCGTTTGACCGCCTGGGCTGGCCCTTCCTCCACAAGGTGTTGCAGAGGTATGATTTTCCACACCAACTCATCACACAGATATTTGCACTCTATTCACACCCCACTGCAAGGGTACTACAAGCGGGGTTTCTGTCCAACCCCTTTAAAATTACCAACGGCACACGACAGGGGTGCCCCTTGTCCCCCCTACTCTACGTTTTAGCCCTAGAACCACTGCTCACAGGAATCAGAACCCGAACAGAAATAACAGGGGTGGACTGGCATGGCCGCCAAATAAAGATAGGGGCGTTTGCAGATGATATCCTGCTGTACATCTCCCACCCAGAGAGCTCTCTCCCACACATAATGCGACTCATACATGAATATGGGACACTGTCCTATTACTCTCTCAATACCTCCAAAACACAAGCATTGGGTCTACGCCTGGACCCACAAGTCTTGGCGAACCTACACAAAGACTACCAATTTGAATGGAGGAAAAAAGACATAAAATATCTAGGCCTGACATTTACTAAAAATGCCACAGATATGTTCCCAGCGAATTATACCAGGGTTTGGGAGGACTGTCTTAAAACAATGAAGGGCTGGGACCGGTTATTTTTAACCTGGTCGGAGCGCATAGTAGCACTAAAAATGACCATACTACCGAAACTTCAATACTTATTTAGGAACCTACCATTACGAGTATCGCCATCATACTTCAATACTATCCAGGCCAAACTGTTACAATTCACTTGGGGAACGAGACGGGCACGAATCTCACAAAAAGTGCTCCTAGCCCCCACAGCACAAGGGGGAATGGCATTCCCCAATGTCAAATTGTACTACCAAGCTGCAGTACTGTCCTCCCTCTTGCCACATTTGACCAAAGACACCCAACCCCAATGGGTGGCAATGGAGCAGGCAGCCATCTTACCCTTCCAAATCCCCAATCTGCTGTGGTTAACAAAAAAAGACAGACCGGCCACCCCACTCCCACCCGCCCAACTTGCATTGACACTACAGGTCTGGGAAACACACAGAGGGCATTTCGAAACAGGACACCCCCTATCAATGGCAACTCCAATTGAAGCTATAACATACTGCATCCCTACGTTCCATGCGACACCATGGAAGGCCATGGGGATCACCCACCTATCACACATGTGTGAAGCAGGCAAACTCACGAACTTCGCTAAGCTCCGATCCACCTACAACATCCCACAAACATCACAATATTCACACCTTCAACTGCACTCCCTTCTCACCACACGAAGTAAGACAAAACCCCCGGGCCAACTCAAGCCGGTGGAACTCTCTAACTGGGAGAAAATAGGCATATCGGGGAAAATGCCACCCATATTCAAACCACTATCGGACTGTTACAAAACCCTTCAGACGTACATACCCTTCCACAACTCATCACAGGCACTACAATGGGACCTGGACCTAGGGACCAAAATTCCCGAAGCTAAATGGAAACATATTATATCCTCCACGAAGAGGTTGATTAAATCTGCCCCACTCCTGGAACAACACAGGAAAACGATATATAGGTGGTACATGGTCCCGTCCCGCATACATAAACAATACCCCCACTCGTCACCGGTATGCTGGAGATGCATAGGTGGTCACGGAACAGTCATGCACATCTGGTGGAGATGCCCCCGCCTTGTTAGATTTTGGAAAGAGGTACACAAGCTCCTTACCGAAGCCACCAACACTGACATACCCCTCGAACCCGCAACCTTCTTGTTGCTAGACATACCGAGTACCGTACCCACCGGGGCGAAGAAGTTAATATGCCATATACTATTGACTGCCCAAAAACTAATAGCCAGGCTCTGGAAATCTGACAAACACCCCAACATCCTACCCCTTATACAAGAAATAGACAAGCAACTACTCTATGAAACACATTTCGTCACGACACACCCGTGCCCACAACGCTTCCTGAATACATGGGAACTATGGCGCTCTTGGAGGGCAGGCAACCCAGACTAATGAGCCCCCATAGAGGATGACTGGCCACACGGCCACCCCCACTTACCAATCCCCACACCATAGAGGAGGGCGCACAAGCCACAACCCCACTATAAACCACCACAATAGGAGACTACCCAGGATAAGGGAGATAGGACACTAAAAGGAGCCGGTGACGATAGAACAAACAGGGTCTTGAGGACTGTAGGGTCTGACGACCTGGAAGCGAAGCACAAGGCACCGCAGTGATTGACCTATAAGGTATTAGCTCGAATTGACCAGTGTAAATGTGATGTGTTCGGTGATGCATACTGGATAATACTGTAAAATACGATTGTGTACATGTAAACTATGCAATGTGACTACCCCCCCCCCCTCCTTTCTTCTCTTCTGTATCCCCTCCCCTAATACATGTTGAAAAACAATAAAATACAAATTTCAAAAAAAAAAATGGTCTCTTTTGATTCCAGTATGGAGTGTCCCAAGCTGTGTGTGTGATTGTCCTTTTATTCTTCTGTTAGCAGAAAGTGTGGCACAAATGGCCGCTGTTGGTAAACAGATACCTTTCTCCCAAGGAGGGGGTTCAACTGCAAGTCTTATCATATTCTAATTTCTGATACTAATGGTTGCTATATGCAATATAACTTTAAAGTTCTAATTTATACCTACTAATGTAGCTGTGTCCAACTACTGG
>CAKOES020000957.1:0-14197 GCA_933207985.1 Pelobates cultripes | reverse complement strand
TACTAATGCGCACCCTGAGTTGTGGTTTGCGATATAGGATTTTGTATTCTATGTATTTGTTGATGATATCAACCAAAACAATGTACACTGATTATTTATATAATAACTGCTTCTTATATCAGGCAAAACCAGTTTCTAGTGATAAATACTTTCTTCTAATTTGTGCTTTTTTGTGGCATGTGTTACATTTGCTCTAATTTGCAGCCCAGGGTCACAGGGAGCTCTATTTCACATCCCAAAGTATTTGTAGATGCATTTTTGAGGTTCTGATCACGTTCCTTAGTTTATCCTCTCAGTCATAGGCAAGCCCCATCCTTCAACTACGTGAGCTGTTCAGCATTAGCAGCTGCTAACTAAATATAATCTGCGTAGTACTACTTCATTTATTTATAGCGACTATTAGTTATGGCATTTTGTACTTGCTTTTTCTTCTGGTTTTCTTTGCCATATATGCTTCTAAATGGTTTGGTGATTTTGCACACTGCGCATTGGAATCCCGATATTTTATATCCATCCTATTTAGCAAGGCGTGGAATTGTCTGCATGTGAAAAGTGGACAAGGATTGAATGAATATTCTAAATTCTAAGTGCAATCAAAAAGAACACATATTCATATTTATTTCTATATATATATATTTTTTTTAATCCGTAACATGTTGTACTTAGGAAGTCATAAATCACTGTAGCCCCATAGCTGAAATCATTCATTAAGCCAAGGGCCAACACGAGTCATTCATATTCCTAATTCTGGAAGCAGATCATTGGCAAGCTTTGGGCAAAGGATTGGTCCAGATAAACAGCTTGAAGTTATGCAGAGAAAATCAGACAGGGAGGAATTAGAACTAGCTATGTGTACAGTACACTTTACTGCCAAAGCACCTTGAATGCCTGGCACGGCTATATTTGTAGCAGGAAACAAAAGGTGATTGGCAAAATGCTAAAATTTTCAGTGGGACGTTAGCCATAGCTTTCCCTAATGCTTATTGATCAATACTACAGCCATGAACTTTCCTAGGCTAACCCAGTCTTCTAGCAGACCTTGCCAATAACACAGGTATGTTTGCAATAACGTCCAGGCAATTTGTTTGCCAAAATTGGAATCAGAGCAGTCTGCAAGTGTGTGCATGTATTATAGGTAATAGCTGTGTTCTTTGATGACATTAATGGACTATCAGTAAATGTCTCTGTGTTAGATGTCACTGGATAGTTGGAAGAGAGAAATCGGGAAAGAAAAATAATATATATATATTCTTTTGAATTTACTTTTTTATTACAAACCTGCTCAGAACATATATCTGAATCTATTGTATTTGGGTTAATTTAACTATATTTGACAATACTAGCTCTACCTGTGCAAAAAATCAGAGTATTTTTTTTTTTAGCGACTTTATATGAAATTAATACATACCTTCCCAGTGTCCTTATTTAGGGACAGTCCCTATATTAGGACACAACCCTCACCATCCTCTTTTGTATCATAATGTCCCTCTTTTCTATAAACTCAATATGTTTGGTGTGTCTGGTTGTATAGCAGAGTTCCACAGCAATCGTACTCCCAGTAATGTGTATTTAAACTACAATAAATGCATTTAAAAAAAAAATTTGTGTAAATAAATGTTGATTGTTGATGATAGAATGTTATTGTTATAAATCTCATTTTAGTCACTGGCCCTGCCTGGCTACGCATTTTTGGCTTTTGCACATGTGCGGCAAAACACCTCAATGCGCCAACCAGCATCTCTTCATAGATGTGCATCGAATCATTACATCTCTCAAGGGAACATTTAGCGCCTCCATGTAGGGCGTGGTGACGCTGAACACCAGTGCTGCACAGTGCTCAGCACTGGACTAGAAAGAACCTCTAGTGTCTGTCTGAGTGACTGCCACTCAGGGCCGGCGCTACCTGTAAGGCGACCTAGGGCGCAACTTAGCAGGGGGCGCCGGATCCCTGCGCCCGGAATCACCGGTGCGACGACTCATGCTGTGCCGCCTGAGCGCTTTTACAAGCCTCAGGCGGCGCAGCACTGCTGTATGGAGGGTGGCCGGATTTGAGTGACCGGCAGGAGGGACGCGCAGAGCACTCCCTCCTGCCGGTCTCTCAATGTAGCGTGGCCGGGCGACGCGGAACGCGGGACAGGAACCTCTGTTTCCTGTACCCGGCCACGGCGGACTGACAGGAAGTGCTCACTCATTGAGTGAGCACTTCCCTTCAGTCCGCCGGCGGCTGGGTACAGGAAACAGAGGTTCCTGTCCCGCGTTCCGTGCCTCCCGGCCACGCTACATAGGCAGGAGGGAAGAGGAGGGTAAGGACCACCAGGGGAGGGGAGGGAGGGTAAGGACCACAGGGGGAGGATGGGGAGTAAGGACCAGAGGGGGGGGTGGGGGAGGGGGTAGGACCACTGGAGGGGAGGGGGGTAAGGACCACAGGGGAGGGAGTAAGGACCACTGGGGGAGGAGAGGAGGGGGGGAGTAAGGACCCCTGGGGAGGAGGGGGGAGTAAGGACCACTGGGGGAGGAGGAGGGGAGGGACCACTGGGGAGGGGGATGGGAGTGGACCACTGGGAGGAGAGGGAGTAAGGACCACAGGGGAGGGGGGTAGTAAGGACCATTGGGGGGAGGAGAGGGAGGGGGGTAAGGACCACTGGGGAGGAGAGTGAGGGGGGAGGCACCACTGGGGAAGAAGGGGTAGTAAGGACCACTGGGGGAGGGGGGGAGTAAGGACCACTGAGGGAGGGGGATATTAAGGACCACTGGGGGAGGAGGGGAGGAGTAAGTACCACTGGGGGAGGGGGGTGAAGGAACACAGGGGGAGGGGGGGTGGGGAGTAAGGACCACTGAGGGAGGGGAGGTAAGGACCACTAAGGGGGGAAAGCACCACCAAAGGGGGGTAAGGAGCACTAAGGGACAGAAGGGGAGAACAAGGAGGGACAGGAGGGAAGGGGAAATCAATAAATGACAGGAGGGGAGAGCACTATGAAAAAAATAAAAAAAAAATAAAGAGCTGCTCCCCTCTCAGTCCCTATCCTACCCCACAAACCCTCTCTTTTACACTACACACATACAAAATGCATCCCCCCCCCACACACACACACAGAAACATACAATGCATTCCTACTCTCACACAGACACACCCGAAACACACAATGCATCCCTTACGTTCACACAAACACTCATTCTCTTTCACAGAGAAACAAAATGCATCTCTTACACAATCAGTGCACCCCTTACAGATACACACTGCATTCAATTACATACACAGAAACACACCTTGCACCCCTTACACACACACACACACACACACACACACTCAGAAGCATACAATGCATTCCTTACATGCAAACACACACTGCATCCCCTATAAACACACTACATCCCTTACAGAAATTGGTATCCCTATACACTACATTCTATAAGAACACACACACATTGCATGCTCTACAATAACACATAAAACATCCCCTACACACATACACTCCACTTCCTGTGAGAGAACTCATGGGTGGACCATGTAGGTGGATTTATGGGTGGGCATTGTAGGCATACTCACGGTCAAGCCCTGGGAGCCCAGACCTTGAGCTGTGTAAGGGGCCCTAAAAATGGAGCTGCTTCCTGTTCGTTAATTGTTGTGAGCACTGTTAAAAACTGTCTCCAGAGAGCCTCTTCTACACCAGACCTGTGGAGCCAGACTGAGCCCATTATCAGCCTCTTGTCCTCATCTGGTGGTAAGTAGGCAATCGAATATATTATTAGTGGCACTAATCTCTAATTTACCTCACATTAAATGGATACTATAGTCACCTATAGACTTTTTAATGTAAACACACTGTCTTTTCAGATAAAAGACACTTTGTGAAGACTGACGTTGGCCCATATGGCAGAGCATATGGGCGGGGCATTTTGATGTCACATGGTAGGCAGGACATATGGGGAGGCGGCAAAAAATTTTTTGCCTTGGGCGGCAAAAATCCTTGCCCCGGCCCTGCTGCCACTAGAGGTGTTCTTAGCTAGCAATGTAAACACTGCCTTTTCTCTGAAAAGCCCATACATAGAGTAAAGAGTGAAAATTAGGCATGCCTTAACAACCAAATTGTATTGCTCCTTGACTGAATGAAGCTGTTTTATCCAGCGAACTAGTGCCCGGACCTCTGTTTACTATTGCTAGAACTACCAAAGTGTGGCCTGTGGCTCCGGACATTAGTGTTTTTTATTTAATACATTGTGATAATACAGACTGCGGAAGACTAGGGAGTCTGCTAATGAAATACAGTCTCCCTTTGATAAATGAAGTACAGCTGTGGTGCTTCTTATAGACTTGGATGTACAAAGTGCATCTGGCGTATTAATTTATGTTCTGCTGTACAGGGTTGCACTAAACTCTATGAGCAGTGCAAATCTCCCTTGCATGTCTCTTAGGTCAGTACAATTTTCATTTAACACTGTAAGTTCCATTGTAACATTGTAACAGAGCTCCTGTACTCCAACTGAGTACCGCAGCTTCCAGCTTCCTTGCTGCCAGCAGGGACCATGGAGAGATTCAGACCAAGTTGCCAAAGCTTGACTGGGCTCTCTCAGAACCTCTTCCATGGGACAAGGCTGCAGTAATTATAGCTCTGCAGACCCTCTCTCCTGTAAAGCAGTGGTAGCATATTTTTCCCCACACATATAACTCGAGACTGAATGTAGGGGGTAGTTTGACCTTTATTGCTCACTCAGCTATTTATACACCACAATGTTCACTCTCCCTGCAAGGAGTCAATGTACGGAACAATTGTCCCTCCCTGGCCCCTCTCTGTCTGGGGACTTCCTTTCCCTGAGCCGTATCCCCACATGATAGATATCCCTGGAAAGCTCATCACCGAGCACCCTCACTTTCCAAATAGCTGAGTTACAGTGTGTTAAAGTTTTACTGGGTCACAGCTATTCTCCAATTCAGCAAGGAGTTTCAGATGTTCGGCAGCATAGTCCCAGTCTCACAAAAGAGGTTCCTGGGAAAGGGAGCGCTCCAAAGCTCCAGGTATCTTCCAATGCCTCCTTGACCTTCTGAACCCCCTTCAAATAGCACTCTATTTGAAGGTTGGGGGTTCAAGATTTATCGAACATCGACAAAGTCTTCATCTGAGGAACAGTTCCACACAGTTTCATGGTATCTTCCGGTCTGGTGCTCGATGTGTAAAACAAGTCCAAGCAATCCCCAGAGGTCCTCAAATATGGCTGGGGAGCACATTAAGTGACCGGGGTGCCTATAGACAGATGAGTGCAAAATTTAGTCTAAAATAGTCAAGCTGTGACTACGGCAGACTTTTTTTTTGCCAAAATTCTGCAGTTTGGTTATCATACACTATCTGTGTTCAGTAACTACACCATATAATATATACATTAGATTGATATTTTTTTAATCTTAATTTCCAAAACTATGTACCCCTTCGGTAGAAATACCCAACAGCATGGTATTAAACTATATTTTATTCCAGTGTCACTTCTACTATATGTTATGAAAATAAAGGAACACTATAGTGTTAGGAATGTAAAACCGTATTCCTAACACTGAAACGGCCTTCCTCCTGGTGAATAGAGGGTTAAAAAACCAGTGCTGAGATCCCTAGGCACCGAATTGCTCTCCGCTTCCTTCCCTATAGGAATGCATTGAATCAGTGCTCTCATATGGGGATTTTCAAGACACTGGATGTCCTCATGCAAAGTGTGGGGATGTCAACCATCATGGACATAAAGTGGAAGACAGCCACTAGAGGTGGTCTTAACCCCGCAATGCTTTCACTTGCGGGTTATGGGGGCAGGGACCCTGCAGCCCGACCACTTCAATCAGATGAAATAGTCTGTGTGCCTATAGTGTCTCTTTTGATTTTTCTAAATCTGATAGAAAGATAGGAGCAAAGGGGATTTTAACCCCTCTTCCCAAAACTTGGATGAATAAATTAAAATGTGAGTTTGTAGAAATCTGCATCATTATAGTTTTTGTGTTTTTGAACAGCAATATGTATACAAAATTATTTTGTTTCATATTTTGGAAAGAATTTGATAGTGGAGGCATCCACCTTTAACCACCTAAACTACTTGAGCTATGTGTGCTAGTGTGTTCTCTCTTTTTTTTCTTTAATTTTACAAAAAGTGCAGATTTCAGTAGAACTTGGGATTTTCTTTTATAAATTAACCTTGATACACCCCCCTGGCTGTCCACCAAACCAGTTTTATTTTTGGGCAGTGGAGTGTACCTTTAATTGTGGTTGCTAATCCTATGACAATGATCTTGTCATAGGGCCATATGTGACCAATTACTGTCACTATAAAAAAAATGTAGAAGTTTGCTTTTGGCACTCAGAGTTTTGAAAGAATTAATAGGAACATCGGGTGTACTGAATTTATGACTTCCTTTCACTGTGTAATATGAATGGTATTGTAAAAGTCATTATAACATATTATTGGTATATTTCTAATAAAATCTCATCCCTTTTTTGTTATATAGATTGGCACTTTTAAAGCACATGATGGGGAATATTTTTTAGAGCCACTGATGAATCCAGGTGGAGAGGAGTATGAAGATGTGGACAGCAAACCCCATCTCCTCTATAAACACAAAGCAAACGGTGCAGCTGTTTCTGGAAATACACAGCCAAATTGTGATACTTCAGGTATGTAGTATATTAACTTTTCCTTTTGAAATCAAGAGGTCACCCATTGAGACTTGAAAAAAGGAGATTTCACCTGTAGCAGAGGAAAGGCGTCTTTACAGTAAAAATAATAACAATGTATAATTTGCTGCCTAAATAAGCAGTTTGATTGGATTCTGTATATGTTTTTAAAGTAGGTCTAAATGTTTCTTGGAAAACAGGTTAATGTATTTTGAGATATATGACTATAACAGTCAATATGAGTGTGACACAGTAGCTTGTCTAGTGAGAAATCTTACTGCTGTTTAGGAGTTTTTCTCATTTTATGACACAATTCATTCAAAATTGTATCACACCTCAATACATTTGTATCAGTTTTTTTTTGTCTCCTGTTGTCTTCTCCTACTGTAGGAACTTGTCAATTTTGAATAAAGCAGTGTATGTTATATTGCCTTGTGAACCAGAATGTTTTCATTTGTTCAACTTTGAAGCTGATTGTGGTTTTTGTATATCTTTTGAAGTTATCAGAGATTAAGTTGCAAGAAGAGACAAATAAGTAGAGATTATCGTGGAAAATTAATTCTCCTCAAAGTGAAGCGATTGTAGCGCTTTGAACATGAAGCACATGTTCTGTCCCAGGACATTATCCTGATTATACACAGTTTGTCATGTTTGTTTAGTTTTTAAAAGTCCACTAGCACAAACACATCTTGGCAGATTGACATACACTGACACATATATAAAACAATGGCTTAAAAAGGCTTTTGGTGCTTTAACACAAACACAATTAATTTTTTCTTCCTTTAATACTATTAAAAGTTTATATTTTAATTTATTACCATCACCCCTGTCTCCTGCTGACGACATCGGTGTTCAGTGGTAGATACACTTGCTGTAAGACACACCTCTTCTGCATACCAAGAGCACAGGCTTACATCCCATAACAGGTTAAAAGTTCCCACAAAGAACAAAGAACTGTACCACATTCTGACTCTGAGTCCCAAAGATATAGAGGTCTAGACACCAAATGGAACAGAGTTAAAAGTGACAGAATTAGACCAGATAGTATAAGTGATATGGAAGTACATCACGCACCGCACAATCTAACCAAAAATACACCTTCGGTTTTTTTAGACAGGGAGCCATCCCTAAAAAAAGAAAATACTCTAAATGTCAAGAACAGGTTTCAGATTTTAAGTTCCCCAAAAAAGAAAAGACCACATATAGAACTAGAAGAAGTGGAAGATCCGCTCCTTTCACTAACCCTCCACTCACAACAATAAAAGATACATCAGGTATTTTTAATATATCAGGTATAGAATTAACTTCACATGAATTGAATTTATTAAATAAAGGTTTAAAATTCGCACCGACCGCAGGAATAAAATCCTTTGATCTTTTTCTTGATAACCAAAAATTTCTCAAAAAATTAACTATAAAACGTTTTTTTGAAAAACGTAATGAGAATGTCCAATTAGAATCAAGGGACAATAAACAACCAATAGAATCACCAACAGAAGTTTGTCCGAATGTTTCTTCATCTTTAAAGGGAAGGTCTAATTTTTATCCCTCCCATGAAAAAGGAAGATATTTAGAAGTATTTAATGATTTGGTTCAGAATGACCTTGACAAAATTCAATGGAAACATAAAGATTCTAAATGTAATTTAACAAATAAAGAAAGACAAGCTCTAAATACATTAAAAAAGAATTATAATTTGGTTATAAAAGAGGCCGATAAAGGAGGTGGAACGGTCATCATGAGTAGGGAATATTATATGCAAGAAGCTTACCGAATTTTGGGAGATGAGTCTACATATAAAAAGCTTGCTAATGATCCCACAAAACCTTTTTTGGAAGATTTGAGATCTTTACTCCAGAAGGGTTTGGATCAAGCTATTATTTCATCAAAGGAATTTCAGTATATTTTTAATCCCTTTTGTAAAACAGCCATTTTTTACTTTCTCCCCATAATCCACAAATGTGTAACGACCCCCCCAGGTCGACCCATTATCAGTGGAATTAACTCTTTATCGTGTAATCTCTCTGAATACGTGGATTTCTTTTTAAAACCCTATGTATCTTTGTGTCCCTCTTTTGTTAAAGACACTACTCATATTCTTCAAAGTTTACAGTCATTCATTTGGAAACCATCTTATATATTAGCTACAGTGGACGTTACCTCCCTGTACTCCAATATCCCTCATGCTAAGGGTTTGGAGGTTATCAGAGACGTTCTAGTCCTACAACATGTTTTAAACTCCACTCAGATCGATTTTTTGGTGTCCTGTATCCAATTCGTTTTGGAAAAGAATTTTTTTTTTTTGGTTTGATACTGCTTTTTTCTTGCAGCGATGTGGCGTCGCCATGGGGACAAGGTTCGCCCCAAGTTTCGCCAACTTATATGTATCCCATTGGGAAGCCTCATGCATCCAGCTGGGTCCTTGTATGGGGGGGAGCCTTGTCCTATGGCGGCGCTACATCGATGATGTACTTATTATTTGGGAAGGAGATGTCCGGAGTCTAGAAAGATTTATTGAAAGCATTAATTCTAACGACTATAATCTTAATTTTACCCATAACATTCATCCGTTTACCATAGATTTTCTGGATCTAACTTTATATATAGAAAATGACACTTTGAACACAAAAACCTTCTTTAAAAAAACTGATTGCAATACAGCAATAAAAAAGACTAGTTTACACCATCCAGTATGGCTAAACAATATCCCTAAAAGCCAAATAACCCGAATGAGAAGAAACTGTTCTAGTGTTCAAATGTTTGAAGAGCAATCAAAATTAATACAAAACAGATATGTGGAAAAGGGGTATAATATAGACCATATACAAGATGATATTGAAAAAATAAAGGACAAAGATCGTACAGAATTTTTGAAAGATAAAAATTTAAACCATAAAAATAAAAATAAAAATAACTATAGTTACAAAGATTTTGCATTTATTACCAAGTACAGTTCTGAAGCCAAGAAAATTGAAAAAATCCTTAAAAAACACTGGGCCATTTTAAAAAGAGATGATGTTTTAGGAGATAAAATTCCAGAAAGGCCTGTAGTTATATATAGGAAGGCAGACACCCTTAAAAATAAATTGGCACCTAGTTTGTTACCAAAATTGATTAAAGGTCCAAATTCGAAAAACTTTTTACAATCCACAAAAACTCCAGGTTTTCATAAATGTGGAACATGTTCCACATGTGTCTATCAAAAAAGAAAATCTACCTTTTTTGTAGGATTTTATACTAATCAAACATATACTATTAAGAAATTTATCCATTGTACATCCACATATGTGATTTACCTTTTACAATGTGGTTGCGGAGCTCAGTATGTGGGAAGAACCACCAGGACCCTACACACTAGACTCCGGGAACATTTTAATAATATTAGAAACCAAAAAACGGAACATAGTGTCCCAAATCATTGTAATTCTTGTCATCTATTTGATTGGTCTACCTTTATTGCTATTGGTATAGATCAAGTAACTCCCCATTGGAGAGGGGGAAATAGAACTAATGATCTAGCCAAAAAAGAGGCCTTTTGGATTTACACACTTAATACCCTTAAGAGAGGTCTTAATCAAGATATTGATCTGGCGGGCCTTTTGTAATTATTTATGTAACATGTTTGAATTTTTATACTTTGTTTTTTTCTTTATCTATATATATTTTTATAGGTATGGTTTTTAGATATGGATGTATATTTAGATAGGGACTTGGGTATATATATGCTCTATTCTTCTATATACATATACATGTTTATACTATGTATTTTTTAGTTTGTGTTTTATAGAGTACTTGGATGTCATCCATATTTTGATAGACATATTATTGTTTTTATATTTCTTTGTTTTGTATATTATGTAACTAGATGGTCATTGGTATTTTCTCCCTGTGTCCCACTCTGGGACGTTCGGTGCCCCAAATGCAACTTGTGCGCCTGGGTCTGTCCGTGCGTTCCACGGTGGAACGCGGAAGTGTCATGGCATAGAGCCGCACGTTATGAACGCCATGCGTTCCAACTTGGAACGCGGAAATGAATACATCTAGCCGCACGTTATGGACGCTATGCGTTCCAGCTTGGAACGCGGAAATAAAAACATCTTGTTACATCCACCGGAAGTGATCACGATGGATGTCCAATCAAAAACCGAGAAGTCCGAACCCGGAAGTGAATGAATTTTCCGCGGCAATTTCAAATGGTGAAGGCTATATAAAGAAAACAGAATTTTTAATTCTTTATCCCTGAAGAAGTCTTTCAAAAGACGAAACGCGTTGGATATTTTGCTACAGAGAGACTCCTTCTCCTGGGTACCACTTGTTAGTGGTGATATGCTGCTATGAATTTTATTTGATGTAAGTGCATTTTGTATAAATAAATTAATTTTTATCTACAATACTGCTCTATATACCTCTTTTTCTTCTGAGGATTGAGCGTCTTGAATTTGCACCTTTGGTCCGTATATACAAGCTTCCTAAGAAAAGAACCTTTTATCCACATACCCTATGGAAGGGAGACAAGTTCAGATCTACAGTTTGGTCCTGTAAGTTCTCTACCTCCGGGAGTGTATTATACATTGACTGTACATGCTTCACTATTGTGTGATTTTTCTTATATTTTAGATCTTGTGAAGGAAGTTTCTTGTATTATCTACAGGTTGTATATATTTTTTGTGCTACCCCTTTAATCTATACTAGTATTTTATACAGTATAGATTTACTTTTTTGTTCATATTACATTGGTGTATGTGAGGTACACTGTTGGGTGTTTGGCACGTTTCCTCTTGTCTTGGTTGGGAGATTATATAGTACCTCTTTCTTTTTTGCATATACTATTGTATTCCTCACTTGGTACTATATACTCACATGGCATTTAACAATGTTTATCACGAAATGCGACAAGAACGCAACAAAAGGATTAATTTATTATTTCATCAAAAGAATGTGGTCCTTGATAATTCTCTTTCTAAGAGTTTTGTAAAATTGGAATTGCTATTAGAAAAAGAGACTAAAAAATGGTGGGAGATTACCTCCCTTGAACAGTACCTAGCATCCAATATTGTTCCTAGAGGCCTTAGAGTATTAAAAACACCTGCTTATGGCCTGGAGGACCAAATACTAATAGATGAATGGTTTAAAGCTAGTGATGAATGTTCAAAAAAATACATTCAAAGTCTGATTGATTTTCAAAAAAGATCACTAAAGCTCATAGAAGAAGAAATTCAGACTCTAGAAAGAGAAATTGTCTCACATAAAGACATTAGAGTTGTGGAGGATAATTATAAAATCCTAAAAGAAAAAATAAAAACAGTAGATGACAGGATTTCCAATATCAAAGCTAGTAAATTCAAAAGAGACCAAATTGACTATAAGGAAGGTAAAATCAGAAACTGGTCAAAAAATAAAAGGGAGAAAAAAGAACAAACTAATTCGGTACAAAGAACTGTACCACATTCTGACTCTGAGTCCCAAAGATATAGAGGTCTAGACACCAAATGGAACAGAGTTAAAAGTGACAGAATTAGACCAGATAGTATAAGTGATATGGAAGTACATCACGCACCGCACAATCTAACCAAAAATACACCTTCGGTTTTTTTAGACAGGGAGCCATCCCTAAAAAAAGAAAATACTCTAAATGTCAAGAACAGGTTTCAGATTTTAAGTTCCCCAAAAAAGAAAAGACCACATATAGAACTAGAAGAAGTGGAAGATCCGCTCCTTTCACTAACCCTCCACTCACAACAATAAAAGATACATCAGGTATTTTTAATATATCAGGTATAGAATTAACTTCACATGAATTGAATTTATTAAATAAAGGTTTAAAATTCGCACCGACCGCAGGAATAAAATCCTTTGATCTTTTTCTTGATAACCAAAAATTTCTCAAAAAATTAACTATAAAACGTTTTTTTGAAAAACGTAATGAGAATGTCCAATTAGAATCAAGGGACAATAAACAACCAATAGAATCACCAACAGAAGTTTGTCCGAATGTTTCTTCATCTTTAAAGGGAAGGTCTAATTTTTATCCCTCCCATGAAAAAGGAAGATATTTAGAAGTATTTAATGATTTGGTTCAGAATGACCTTGACAAAATTCAATGGAAACATAAAGATTCTAAATGTAATTTAACAAATAAAGAAAGACAAGCTCTAAATACATTAAAAAAGAATTATAATTTGGTTATAAAAGAGGCCGATAAAGGAGGTGGAACGGTCATCATGAGTAGGGAATATTATATGCAAGAAGCTTACCGAATTTTGGGAGATGAGTCTACATATAAAAAGCTTGCTAATGATCCCACAAAACCTTTTTTGGAAGATTTGAGATCTTTACTCCAGAAGGGTTTGGATCAAGCTATTATTTCATCAAAGGAATTTCAGTATATTTTTAATCCCTTTTGTAAAACAGCCATTTTTTACTTTCTCCCCAAAATCCACAAATGTGTAACGACCCCCCCAGGTCGACCCATTATCAGTGGAATTAACTCTTTATCGTGTAATCTCTCTGAATACGTGGATTTCTTTTTAAAACCTTATGTATCTTTGTGTCCCTCTTTAGTTAAAGACACTACTCATATTCTTCAAAGTTTACAGTCATTCATTTGGAAACCATCTTATATATTAGCTACAGTGGACGTTACCTCCCTGTACTCCAATATCCCTCATGTTAAGGGTTTGGAGGTTATCAGAGACGTTCTAGTCCTACAACATGTTTTAAACTCCACTCAGATCGATTTTTTGGTGTCCTGTATCCAATTCGTTTTGGAAAAGAATTTTTTTTGGTTTGATACTGCTTTTTTCTTGCAGCGATGTGGCGTCGCCATGGGGACAAGGTTCGCCCCAAGTTTCGCCAACTTATATGTATCCCATTGGGAAGCCTCATGCATCCAGCTGGGTCCTTGTATGGGGGGGAGCCTTGTCCTATGGCGGCGCTACATCGATGATGTACTTATTATTTGGGAAGGAGATGTCCAGAGTCTAGAAAGATTTATTGAAAGCATTAATTCTAACGACTATAATCTTAATTTTACCCATAACATTCATCCGTTTACCATAGATTTTCTGGATCTAACTTTATATATAGAAAATGACACTTTGAACACAAAAACCTTCTTTAAAAAAACTGATTGCAATACAGCAATAAAAAAGACTAGTTTACACCATCCAGTATGGCTGGCTAAACAATATCCCTAAAAGCCAAATAACCCGAATGAGAAGAAACTGTTCTAGTGTTCAAATGTTTGAAGAGCAATCAAAATTAATACAAAACAGATATGTGGAAAAGGGGTATAATATAGACCATATACAAGATGATATTGAAAAAATAAAGGACAAAGATCGTACAGAATTTTTGAAAGATAAAAATTTAAACCATAAAAATAAAAATAAAAATAACTATAGTTACAAAGATTTTGCATTTATTACCAAGTACAGTTCTGAAGCCAAGAAAATTGAAAAAATCCTTAAAAAACACTGGGCCATTTTAAAAAGAGATGATGTTTTAGGAGATAAAATTCCAGAAAGGCCTGTAGTTATATATAGGAAGGC
>CAKOES020000956.1:0-14199 GCA_933207985.1 Pelobates cultripes | reverse complement strand
TGTGTATGGACTCAGCAGTCTGTGTGTGTACGGACTCAGCAGAGTCTGTGTGTGTGTACGGACTCAGCAGAGTCTGTGTGTGTGTACGGACTCAGCAGTCTGTGTGTGTTTGTGTATGGACTCAGCAGTCTTTGTGTGTTTGTGTATGGAATCAGCAGAGTGTGTGTTTGTGTATGGACCCAGCAGTCTGTGTGTGTGTGTATGGACTCAGCAGAGTCTGTGTGTGTGTGTGTGTATGGACTCAGCAGAGTCTGTGTGTATGGACTCAGCAGTCTGTGTGTGTGTGTATGGACTCAGCAATCTGTGTGTGTGTGTATGGACTCAGCAGTCTGTGTGTGTGTATGGACTCAGCAGTCTGTGTGTGTGTATGGACTCAGCAGTCTGTGTGTGTGTATGGACTCAGCAGTCTATCAATAATTAAAATTCCTGTGAGTTGTTGTGTAGGAAGGGCCCCAGTGCATTGCTTTGCCCAGGGGCCCTTAACTCTGTTAAAATGGTACTGCTTGTGTGTGTCAGTGAGCTTCTATTTAGTGAGCATGTGTGTGTCAGTGAGCTTGTCTTTAGTGAGCTTGTGTGTGTGTCCCTGAACTTCTTTGTAGTGAGCCTTCTGTTTATACAAATGAGATTGTCTGTAGTAAGCTTGTGTGTGAGTCAGAGAGTTTTGTCTGTCAGTAAGCCTATTTGCGCATGTCAGTGAGCTTGTGTGCTCACTGTACTATATATATATATTGACTTGTAGGAATGGCATAC
Organism: Pelobates cultripes; assembly: GCA_933207985.1. Lineage (NCBI taxonomy): Eukaryota > Metazoa > Chordata > Amphibia > Anura > Pelobatidae > Pelobates > Pelobates cultripes. The sequence continues at coordinate 13,449 of CAKOES020000956.1, read as the reverse complement.
GTTTTTTTTTCCAGGGCTGCTTTGGATTCCCAGGGATTCCCAGTTTGGCTCTGCCAGCGAGTGCACTTTACCGCTGAATAATCTGTGTGAGCTGCCGCACACTTTAGCCCTGTTACACGCGTCTGGGAGCTGCTGTTGACAGGTACTAGTAGTCTAGAGATTGGGGTATATGCTCAGCTATCTGTATAATACAGATCTGTGTGTATATAATATCCCGGGATAGTCAGTGCTTCCTGTATAGTGCTGCTCTCTGTATAATACAGGCCTTTGCCTGTATAATATCCCAGAACAGTCAGTGCTCCCTGTATAGTGCTGCTCTCTGTCTTGGGATATTATACACAAACAGACCTGTATTATACAGAGAGCAGCACTATACAGGGAGCACTGAGTGTCCCAATTTATTATACACACAGCCCTGTATTATACAGCGAGCACTGACTGTCCAGGGATATTATACCCAGACAGTAATTGATAGCTGTGCTGCAAAATGTCCTTGAAAATGTTTTTTCAAATGTTGGCAACTATGGCACTGTATCAAGGATAATGTGTTTGTTTTTTTAATAATCCCTGGTGGAAAATAATGAATCCTCCACCAGGTATTATTAAAAAAACAAAACACATTGTGTCGGGGGCGTGGCTTAACATGCGACAGGGGCGGGGTCAAACTGCGAAGAGGGCGGGGTTAAATGTGCCCCCCTACTTTTGTCACTGGCCCTCCGTGTGCCCCCCCGAAAAATGAATCCTAGAGACGCCACTGGCTCTATTAGACCAGTCTCATTATAACCGGTATCAGCAGCTAGCTCCCAGAAATCTGTAGTATAATCCTCCACAGGTCTTTTCCTTTGCTGGAAGGCACGGAGAGTACTGCAAGCAGCAGAAGGTCTGAATGGATCATCATATATCAAGCGCATGTTTGCAGCGAATGAATCCCATGAGTTCAATATTGCGCTATTGTAATCTAAAAGTTGGTGTGCCCAGGTTGACCGGATAGTAAAGCAATGGTAGTGCGAACCTTCACAAAGTCATTAGGGTAGGTACGTGGCTTCAGAGTAAAGAGTAATTCGCAGGCTGTAATGAATGAACGTAGTTCAGTCTTTTTTCCTGTAAATTTATCAGGCATAGGAACGTTGGGTTCAAAAGGCATAGGCGTCATATGGGCACCAGGAGGGGACGAATCCAGCAGAGATACAGACTGTGCTCTCCTTTGTTCACGCTGTAGCAGTGCGGTTTTGCTGATTGCAAATCCTGAACTGCTTGGGCTAAGGCTGACATTTGCTGGGTTAAAGCAGTAATGGCATCGGCTGTTCCTGTGGGTTCCATATTTAAACGGCTTGGTTATTATGTCACACCCACCTGGAGAGTCGTTGAACGGATGGAACCCAATTTGCAGCGGAACAGCACTCCCTACTAACACGACCCTTAGGAGCACCTGGAAGTGGAGACAGAGTACCAAAGGGTCTGTGGTGGCGTGGAGGCCTTTAATAAAAAATAATACATTTTCAGAAGGTAGCAGCAGGAAAAGCAAACGAAAATGCAGTCTTGCAGCAGACAGAAGTAAACGATTAATCTGGATCTAGGTCAGGAAGCAGGCTGTAGCAGTTGTCCAAGGAATCAGGAAGCAGGAACCAGGAACAGAAGCTGGAGATTAGGACAAAAGGCAGGTATAAAGCAAAATAACCAAGCACTGACTGGAGGTGAGGCACACAGATGTTATATAAAGAGGTCAGGGACTCAGCGCCATCTTGTTTTATTCCCTGGTCCCTGACCTGTTCCTCACCAATGGATCTCTCAGGAGCAGTGAGAACTGTGATTCTGCCGCGAGGGCGGCGTGGGCGCCCAGGGGCAGGTGAGTACCTATCTGTGACATGACACAGACCTACAGAGTAAACAAAAGAAACAAAAAAATACACTGCGCAGACCCCACACCCAAATCCAAATTTTGGATTATCTGAAACAAGAACATTTTTCAAAATTTATCGAAACTAAAATCCATTCTGTGAACATTTTATTAACATGCAACATGTCACACTATAGTAAATCCTTTTTCATGCTGACACTATAAGTCATTTCTCTCATTGTGACAGTATGCCCTGCCATTCTCTTTGGGTGCGAAGGTTCTCTTTGTGACCGTCGTTTGTATAGCCGAACACGTGGTTCAATGAATGGTGACCATCTTGTCTCCTGGTAGAGGGCAGCGGTATGGGGTCGTTGAGTGCCTGGACCTGGTTTCGGACACACAAACTTGGTAAAACTTAACCGCTGCTCGCTTCCCAATCAAAAAACAGCAAACAATGCCATTTGGGAGATGGCTTCCACCGAACTAGGGGAACGTTCTCATCCACGAAGCCAGGGGGTGCATTTGTTGGTGTTTGAACAGGAGTTCCCTGTAACAGATCACCTGGCACCCCGACTGAGTACTTCTGTTGATGGATGCTCCTAGTGCTTCCCGAGGGCTCCAAGCACTCCACTTGACAGCATAAGTACTGCAGACCCCACAAACCGCCGCAGCTTTGTTTGGGTCTCGCCATCTCCTACCCACCCTGGACCTACGACAAGGCTCCAGGCTCCAGTGGGTGAACCTCTCTTCCTGCAGAGAGCGAAGCAGGAACAAAGTCTTAAAAGAGCTTAGTGATTATAGCCAGGGGAGTACACCGCATATAGCAATCCCCAGTGTAGATACAGCCTTTTCCCCCCACACATGAGACGAGGCTCTATGTTGAGGGTAAAACATGAAGTCAGCAGTTTAAGGGTTTATTGTCTCTTATATACAGGTTTTCCCACGAGGTTACCATGTGGACCTTGTGGAACACAGGATACAAAGTACAGTTTAGACACTCCCAGACAATGTACACAAACCCTCCCCTCTGCCTGTGATACAATTAACAAACACAATGGGCTAACTTAATTACTCACAGGCAGAAAACACACATTTTCCCCAAAACACAGAAAACACCACATATCCCCACATACATCCCTGGATAGCCCTGATCTGGGTGAACAACATATCCAAAACTCACCCAGATCAGAGCAGGGGTTCACGAATTCCATGGAAGTCACATTTGACTGACCGCAAGCATGGCTTTCTGCAGGGCCCATAATCCTTGGGCAAAAGGCTGGCAAACAGGCCCCTCCAAAACCCAGTGGCGAAGTAATTTTTAGCAAGGAGATAGAAGACTTGTAGGGCTCTTGTACAGTTTTGTGGTGTTTTATTATGTTTTTATAATATTCTGTATGTTTCCTGTACTTGAGGGATAATTTAATTATTGTTCTTTGGTCTCAACTATATCTCAGATACAGGATCTATGGGTAGGAGTTTTTCTGTGTGGACCTAATTGTAAACCTTGTAACTTGTAATGTAGACTCTCTGCTGGGGTCTGTACATAAAAGGCCATGCTTGACCCAATAAAATTCAGTTGTCTCACAGCATTAAGTATTGGCTAATGTCTGTGGGAAAGCACTATACTACTCACGACACTTTTGGAAACATCGCTGACAGAGATCCAGAGATGGGGAAAGGACAGCTTTGGCGGCGAAACTCGTGTCCCTATCCGAGTGACCGCCACACTCATCTTTTATCAATAGGAGTAATTTATTTACATTAGAACACTACAATGCCCCCGTCATGGGGCATGGATGTGTAAAAGCTTGTTACTTCTTCATGTAAATAAAATGCCAGATGGTGAGATGTCAATATCTGCAAGCTTACACAGAACATCACCACTATCAAGTACAAATGACTGGAATTGTTTAACAGGTGACAGGATCATATATTAAAAAAAATGGATAGTGGATGGAGCATACAATCGGTACCAGCCGCAATAGGGTGTCCTGGTGGATTCTGCAGCCTGTTGTGAATTTTGGAAAGTACGTACAATACTGGTAAAACTGGGTTTTTTTTATTGAGGAAATGTTTAAGCTCATGATAAATTATATTGGTCGTATGAGCATCAGCAATAACCAGTTCAACATCTTGGATGCGTTTAGGCGTAGGGTTGATGTTACATATTTCATATATTGAAGTATCTGCTAACTGTCTATGGATTTCTGCAATTAGCTGATGGAGTTTAGTGTGGTTTTCTGTTTCTTTGAGGACAATTATGTGGGTTAATTGACTGTGGTTGGTATACATGACTAAGGCCTCTAGACCTAAACATTGTAATTTTTTTTTTTTATCTAATGAGCTAAGCCCTGCACACTATGGAGAGCAAATGGAAACTCCATGCCACAGTTTATTTTATTTTTTATTTATTATTTTTTTTGACATGCATAGATTGGAACATACATGTCTGAGGTACCCCAAAGGCATTCTTCAGGCTTTATTTCACTGGTTTCAATAGGGCAATGAGTAGTACATGCACATTTTATGAATTAAAGTTCAGTCAACGTGAACTGTATGAGGCTAGCAGTAGTAAGTAATCATTTTGTAATCAAAGTTTAGGCATTTCAGAAATCTCACAGGTGTGTGTCTTCTTGATTGTAGATAATATGGGTCTCAATGGTATGTAAAAGATAAAATATAACCAAGTAAGGTGACTGTAGGCTGGTGTGCATTATAAAAAAATTTATTCACTTACACATTGGTTAAAATCAGCTGGCATCAAATAAAAGATAACATCAATTCAACACGTTTCATCCCTAACAGGGACTTCTTCAGGAATAATTTTCAGTTGAACAGTAAATGCCAAATGAAATACAAATACAGAATACAAACACCCCCCCACCCCACCCCTTAATATACACCAATAATTAGTCCCAATCTTCTCTATACGAAATTCATCTGTGTGCTTCAGCTGGTTTCGGTCTTCTAAAAAAGCTAGAAATTTGAAAAGTATATTAGCCCAAAGTTATCCTTTAAAAAATACCCGTAATAATCTCATTATGGGAAATAAAGGTTTCAAATCTTGTAATAGTTGTAAAGCCTGTATAACACAAAGGTCAGTAAAAATTGGAACATTTAAAAGCACAGTCACTGGAAGAGAATTCACTATTAAATCAAATATAACCTGTGAAACAAGAAATGTGGTATACATTGTAACAGGACTATGCTTTCTACCTGGACACATTTACAATAACACAGATGGATTTACAAAATACCGAATTGCCTGTTTCATGGGAATTACCATTACCTGAGAATGAAGCCAAACTACCGAACACCGGACCACCCAGGGGAACAATTAAGCGATACTTTACCTCCCAGCTCTTTTCAGCCGTTCGTATGTGTCAGCACGAATCCTTTGTGCTCAGAATAGATGGCCGCCATTTCGGGACTTTACACGTGTTCGCGGCCATCTTACGCACGAACAGCGGTGTTTGCCAGTGATCGCATGGAACTAAAAACGGCAACGCAAACAGGCGAACACCACTGAGACCTCCATGACACCATAGATTCGTGCCGGAACTACCGAACAACCGGCCGTTCGGTAGTTAGACTAAAGCTTACATGGGGATTCCAGCGAACACAGGGATGAATGTGGATGGCAAGGGTTTTGTGGGGTTTTTATGCCAGAATGAAGACCGACTGCAAGGCCAAAACTTGTGGAACTATTTTCGGCTAGAAAGTCTGTGCGGTCGGTCAAAACTTCAAAGACCCATAACTCCCGAACCCCTCAACCGAATGAGCTGGAATTTGGATATGTTGTTCCCCTGAATGAGAGCTATCTGGCGATACTAGATTTAAAGATGTACCCCCTGTTTTTGGGGTACATCCAGAACTTGGGTAAAATTGTGTATGTTTTAATTATGTTAAATGTTTACCTGAGGGGAGGAGACATGGGGTTTGTACCATGTATATGATTGGTTATTATGATAATTATGTAGGTGTAGCCCTTTCCAGGGCAGCATTGCATAAAAGGAGACCCCTGTCAATAAACATCAGTTCTGCTTGACCCTTCAACTTGTAGCCTCGTCTCGTTCTTGGAAGGGGATTTATTGTACAGTTACTCTGCCTCATTTTACAGTGATGCCTGCTTGTACCCTTGGATATCGTGGATGGGAATAAGAACTCCATTACTTCACAGCAGCTTGCCCAGAAAAAGACGTCTCCAACAGCAGATACCCCTTACCAGCCGGGTAGCCGTTACATACATGTTGCAGTGTCCGTGTGGGAATCAATATGTTGGCCGTACATGTAGGAAATTGAAAGAAAGAATTCTGGAACATATAAACAACATAAAAAAGAAGTCCATTAAACATACAGTTCCCATCCACTGCAACGTATGTATCAGATTTAATTGGAAGGATTTTTATTATGTAGGATTAGAACAGGTGGAGAATTGTTGGAGAGGGGGAAATAGCACCAAGAAGTTAGCACAACGAGAAACTTACTGGATTGAAACATTAAAAACACTCCAACCTAGGGGACTAAACCAGGATATAGACCTATGGTGCTTTTTGGATTCAATTTTGCCGTTCTTTCCTCTCCATCTGCTTTTTCTATTTTCTTTTATAATTCTTTTTTGGATTTTCAATCCCTAGAAACACTAGAATTATTCATTGAATTGGGGGTCTCTTTTCTCTTTCTTCACATTTTTCATGTAAGGAACAATACAGTATGGAGATTTTTTGATGTACCCAAATTCATTTGTTGTATATATTTTTAGAATATTTTTTGGATTAAGGATTATTCTATTTTATTTCTTTTTAGCAAGATATATATTAATTTAGGATGTAATATCTGTGTGGGTTAATAAACTCACACAGTTTATTCATATACATTTATGGTCATTTATAATGATATATTATCCTCAAAAGTATTAAAGGAACACTATAGTCACCTAAATTACTTTAGCTAAATAAAGCAGTGTTAGTGTATAGATCATTCCCCTGCAATTTCACTGCTCAATTCACTGTCATTTAGGAGTTAAATCACTTTGTTTCTGTTTATGCAGCCCTAGCCACACCTCCCCTGGCTATGATTGACAGAGCCTGCATGAAAAAAAAACTGGTTTCACTTTCAAACAGATGTAATTTACCTTAAATAATTGTATCTCAATCTCTAAATTGAACTTTAATCACATACAGGAGGCTCTTGCAGGGTCTAGCAAGCTATTAACATAGCAGGGGATAAGAAAATCTTAATTAAACAGAACTTGCAATAAAGAAAGCCTAAATAGGGCTCTCTTTACAGGAAGTGTTTATGGAAGGCTGTGCAAGTCACATCCAGGGAGGTGTGACTAGGGTTTATAAACAAAGGGATTTAACTCCTAAATGGCAGAGGATTGAGCAGCGAGGCTGCAGGGGCATGTTCTATACACCAAAACTGCTTCATTAAGCTAAAGTTGTTCAGGTGACTATAGTGTCCCTTTAATTGCATATTAAAATTCCCACTGGCGTTGCTCCAGCAAGTCACAGGGCTTTTTAACTTGCATACTATAATGTATAGAAGATATGGGTCATATGGATTTTGAATGGATTATTTTATTTGTATTTTTAATATGAGAGTATTAACTTCTTGTTTACCCCTCACCCTTTCTTATATATGCCCATATTCATTTTGTGCGATTATTGGCACAAAAATGGACATTCATTTGGATGATACGCATGGCGAAACGCATACTTCCGGATTTTGACACTTGGAACGCACATGTGTAAGTTAATACATTTTTTATACTGCACACCAGCCTACAGTCACCTTACTTGGTTATATTTTATCTTTTACATACCATTGAGACCCATATTATCTACAATCAAGAAGACACACACCTGTGAGATTTCTGAAATGCCTAAACTTTGAATACAAAATGTGAGTGACCCATTGGCACATCATATATTTCCTGATTGGGCTCTACAGTGTTGCACTATATTGTATTTCTGTCTCCCTCAGCTGGATTCACCCATACACTTTGTACTTGTTGGTTAAGAAAATTTGAGGAGATCTCCGGGTTAATCCTAAACTGGAAGGGAGGTTAAGCATTAATGCTCTGTTAAATCACTAGAGGCACCTGTTTGGTCTATTAAAGGCACAGGCACCTCATATAACGTGTTGTAATTTACTGTGATATAGTGAAAGAATCTTTTGTATTTGTCCACAATGTCCTGCTGTAGCAAGATGATGAGGCCCCTTACAAAGTCTTTTTCATCCTATGCCCTCTTTGTGGAGGTGGTGTGTGCCCGTCACTTGGTTTCGGCGTTCAGCCACTGTGTGGGTGTCAAGGGGGGTGTCCTTCTTCCAGCCCCAGGCTGGTGTGCAGGCCGGCATCCTTAGTCCACAAACTCGGCTACCGTTTGGGTTTCCTCCACAAATGAGAGCTTCAGAGGAGCTGATTATGGTCCGTTTCTTATGATGCTCGATCCTCCGTCGATGTGGTCAATGCTGCTGGGCTCTCTGCCCTGTGGCCTGCAGCCCGGGTAGGCTACGTAGCTTGTGGGTGAGTAGTCAAAATGGTGCTGTGCCCAAGGGTATCCCCCTCTCTCTCTTCCACCTGCGGCTCCGTTCGCCCTTCGCCGGAGGTGTAGGCTGCTTGGCTCGGGCTACTTGTTGCCGCTCCAGGAGTGCATCCCAGAAGCGGTTTAATATCGCCTCCATACTCTGCACTATGTTGCGGCTGTGTCAGTTGCTTAGTCATCATGCTTGTCACACCGCCGGCCACCATTTTAGGTGCGCCTTGTGAAGAGCCGCAGCCTTGTGTTTTAAGATCAAGCTTGAGTTGCTGCCTCGGCTGGTTATTTTGGCTGTCGAGTGTGGGCCGGGATGACCCCCGCCGGCCCAGGAGTAGGGGAGGAGGAAGATGAGCGTACTAAGGTTTGTGTGCGATGTTACCATCCAGGAGAGCGACGTAGGCCCCATGTGCTTTGTATGGGTTCCCGGGCTTCGTGGGACTCGTTTGTGGGTTCTTTCGATGCCCCCGGGTCGTCTTGTGCCCTCTGGTTTGTGAGTGGGTTTGTTCTCGAGATATTTATCCCTATTTGTGCCGCTTCTTGCAGGAGCTGATTCACAGCACGTCTGATCTGCTTGGCAGTTAGGCTCCGCTCCCCATGCCACAGTTTTTCTTAAATTATTACTTACCCGTATCATTGCAATACCTCCTTTTACCAGGTCTCCTGAATAGTATGGGTCTGTAACTGTGTCTGGTACTGGTAGTGGTGGTTAATCACTTCTATTGTACTGCAGCCAGTTCGTAAACTGAACACATAGAGAAAGTGACTGGTAGCTTTCTGTAGCTTTTTAAACTGTTAGCAAATGTTTTGTTGTGTACAAGGCCACCACTGGCATCGTAAGCTACCACATATCGCTGTAATGATTATGGTGTCAGTGAAAAAAACAAAAATTCTTAACTCAAACTAAAACATTGCAAAGTCCTGAAATGAATAAACTATATTGTACAGCAGCCACAAGCACAAAAACGTAATCACACACAGAGAACAAACAATTACCACTACACTGAGCCAGAGACAACCCAGAGCGATGGGGGCAGTAAACAGAAGGAGGAACAGACTCCATCGGTTGCCACGATGTTCCACCCACAGCAAGAACAAGGCCAGCCATCTTGCCGCCAAAACACAGAAGAAACTGATACAGACTCAGACGAAAGCGAATATAACAAAGCCCCAGATGCCCCCCTGACTCCGCACAACATGCAAACCATGCTCAGGAAAGCCACCACGGACATTAAGTCCCACCTGGCATCGGAACTTGACAAAAGACTCTCAGGCATCAAAGAAGACATTGAATCCCTGACAAGCAGGACCAACCACATGGAGGCACGCATAAAGGAACTCACCACATCTTCCCAGGCACACTCTCAAGACAGTACATACCTGCATGCTAAAATTGAAGCAATGGAAGAAAGCCTGGAGGATCTGAATAACAGGTCCCAAAGAAATAATATCCAGATCCGGGGCCTACCCGAAGCGGTCACGATGGAAGGCCTGCACAATGTACTCAAAGGCCTGTTCAAATCCATTCTGCCTGAGGCCTCCGCACAAGACCTCCTCCTATACCGGGCACATCGGGCCCTAAGGCCCCAGGGACATAATGGTCCGCCTGCATTTCTTCGCAATTAAAGAAAGGATCCTCAACCTTGCCAGGTCAACCCCACCACAATACCAAGGGGATCACCTGGCTTTCTATCAAGATCTCGCCCCCTCCACCTTGAAAAAAAGGGAGGCACCTCAAACAACTGACCTTTACACTTAACCATCATGGTATCAGATATATGTGGGCCATCCATTTAAATTAATCATACAAAAAGAAAACCAGACCCACGTGTGACGAAGTGCCCTTCGCCACTTGTGCCTGGAGAGGACTGCTTGCCCGCCTCTTGCCCTGTGACTATGGCCCCTGGGATGTATTGCCCTTTAAAGACATGATTTGGGCATAATGGATTTGTGTTGTGCTGCTGCTGGCCCTTTAAGAACCATCTGGGGACATACTGTGGAGTTACTGGGTAGCCACCATTTCCTGTATCAGAAGCACATGGTGAGAACAATGGATGGCAGCCATTTTAACTCACAGACACTGTTTGGACTTTTCAACACGGTGCCATCTCGCCAGTATTTGGTGCACAGAGACATCATGCAGTGGTTTTGGACTATACAGCAGGGGACACATTATACAGTGATTGTTTTCATTTAGCCTGTATATGTTCTGCAGAATCTGCATTAAACTGTATTTTCCAAAGTACTGAACGGATCTGGGTGAATTTTGGATATGTGGTTCACCCAGATCCCCGGTTCCAAGGATATACTTTTTATGGGGTTATTGCATGTTTTGGGGTCCCTGTGTGTTTTATGAAACTGTATAATTTCTGGCCAGCAGATAATTGAGCTTTGTGTATTGTAGAAACTCAATTATCTAGCCTGGCCCAGAGCAGGAGTTTTGTGTTGCATAAATTGTGAGTTCTGTGTGCCAGTAAATTAGTCTTGTTCCAGCATTAAGCCTTGGCTCATGTTTGGGGGAAGGGATACCTACACTCTGGGGATTGCTATAATCACTTACTCCCCAGAGGAAGCTCTTGCAATAGCTTGATTTGTTCCTATTCCTGCTCTCTGGGGAAAGAGAGGTTCACCCACTGGAAGCTGGATCCTGGCCTTGGGTCCAGGGTGGGTGGAAACAGCAGAGACCCCGGCGCAGTTGCATCGCTGGAAGTGGGGTCTGCAGTGCTGATGGTGTCGGTTGGAGTGCTTGGAGTCCTCAGCGAGCGCTAGGAGCATCGATTGGCGGAGGTACTCAGTCGGAGTGCCAGCGTTCCGTCACACCACGTATTCACGAATCCGGCTGAAATGATCCCATTCGCAGACTCACTGGGCCTCACCCTACTACCTCCTCCATCGATGTCATCCACGGGCGGCATACAGAGAGCTCAGCGTGAGAGGTTCTCTGGATCCGCACATCGCACACCGCATAAGAGAGCAACAACACACTCCGAAAGCCAGGACTAATGACGAACAGGATACCCCGCAAGCCCCGTAGGAGCGTAAAACACCCACTACCATCCCCGGCACTCCAGGACACAGCAAACTCACCAAGCACCCCTACTTAAACTACCATCCCGCTGACCATATGGGCCTACGTTATAATCCCACAGTCAACCGTATCTCTGCCCTTGCCTCCAGCCCTCACATCACAGGGACTAACACCCCCATGGGGTACCACCAACCGACCCCCCCCAAAATGACCCTTACTTACCTCCAACCGGGACCCATCCGGGGCTGACCGTCTGCAACCACCACGCCCTCCATACCTGGCTCACAACATGACCAGAGCTCGTGGATGAGCCGCACCAACTCAGGGCCTATGGAGACATGCTTGAGCCTGCCACAGCATGAGGGACTCTCTGAAAGCACCTGTGGACTTGGGGTAACTGGGTATTACCCAATGTAACACAGCTTACGCAGCCACTCAATTTAATCTAATTTAATTTCTTCTAATTTACCTTAGTTTCAGTTTCATTTACTTAAAGTCATTAGGCTGTACATGATGTACCGGGACCAGCTTTAGAGCAACTGCTTCTACGCATGCTTAGCCTAATCTCACTTCAGTTGTCCTGATTTATTGGCAATTTAACCTAATTCTATGTCATCTCACAGCAATTAACTGAATGTCACCCAGCCGATGCAGCAGAGCAGACCCGGCCCCTTCAATACAATCTAATTGAAGGTTATGGGCTTTAATTGGATGTGACTTGATTCAACCTATTCTACTTCGACTTACTCTGCACTCAAGTCATCTAATTGAACCCATGCTGGTTTAAACCTAACTTTACTTAAAGTCATGTTACTATATTGTAATTAATTGAATGTCAATCTGCCACACAATACCAAGGTATTCACTTGCAACTCCCCATCATACTAGACCACGCCCCCCCTCCCTCCCAGTTCACCTCGACCAGACCCGTCGACAGCAGGCAGACTAGCACCAGCAATAGCCCCCCTCATCCAGTACAGCCCCGACCCGAAACCCTCTGGCCTAGTTCCACACTACCTGGCCCCACAGTACAGGAAAACATATATGACCCGCAGACCAGCTCTACCAACCCCCCTATCCGAAGGACAGACCGCACAGGGCCAGAACCGGGACCCCTAACCTAGCGAGCACCCCCCAGACAGCGGACAATTACGCCCCCCGAAATAGCAGCACCCAACATATATCCCCGGCATTACTCTATCTCAACCCCTCTCACCGAGGAATGTAACAGACCCGGACCACACTACTCCACAGTGAGGTCTGGCACTATAATTGCAATCCAAACCCCTTTCACATGAGACACAGGTTGCAAAATGTACTTGTTTATTGTTCAAAGTTATACCATCATTTGTGGTTAATGTTATACTGCAAAAACGAGGCCTCACAAACCAAGACACAAGGGTAACATCACACCAGATGCCCTATGTGACAACCAAGACACTCAACCCACTTAATAACCGTTCTCTATCGACAGAAGCCGACTCAGTGCGTAATCCAAGATGCAGATGCACAGGGAAGAGGGAGACGCAGACGTACAACCATCTTCTTACTCTCTCCTCCACCCACCGATTATCCTCATTGGACCTACAAGGAACCGACCGGACACTCCGAGCCCCCAAGACGACCTGTTGACACAAACATAAGACCAGGTTTGCACCCAATACCCACCCTTGCACCTCCCCCGCTTTCCCTTTTTCTCTCTCTACCCTCACCCCCTCTCCCGTGTCCCTCCCTCACCACTCCTCGTTACTCCTTCCCCAACACACACTTCCCCCCTCCACCACAAACCCCAGACCCCCCAATTGACTTAAAAGCCCACAATGAGGACCCCAGGATGCAGGGCCAGTGCAAGGATTTTTGCCGCCCTAGGCAAAAGTAAAGTTTGCCGCCCCCCCATGTGACATCACAATGCCCCACCCATATGATCTGCCATGTTAACTAACGCCAGTGCTGCAGTGCTGCAGTGCTGCCGTGTTTACATTAAAAGGCCTGCAGGGACAGGCTATAGACACCAGAACCACTACATTAAGCTGAAGTGGTTCTGG
>CAKOES020000955.1:0-14211 GCA_933207985.1 Pelobates cultripes | reverse complement strand
TGAAAGCCCTGTTTATGGTGAATAAAATGCTATATAATAAGTGTGGGTGCACTTAATAAGAAAGGTGATTTATGGTTGAACGGACATATAGCGCAAATTCCAGGTTTGGTTTTGATCAGAACGTGTACAATTACCTCCATTCGTAAGGCGTTAACTACCATCCATAGCACTTAGTCACTAACCATTATATTATTATTATCTAACACGTCGTATCATGTTTGTAGGGACCCGCTATACAAGCTATACCTGCTTCTGTACCACTTGGATTTGTACTTGGGAATGTTTCAGCACTATTCATACTAGGGGGAAAGGACATCTCTGGCAGCGAAAACCCCTTCACCCACGAGGTGGCCGTTACATTTGGTGTTAGCGGTGGGATCGTCCTGCTTCCCCAGGAGAAATGCTGATTGGACGTAGACCCAATATGACAAATTGAGAAGGCTGACTTTGAAAGACTTATTGTAAAGTCGTGGCCGCACAGCCAGCAATTAATAGTGGAACTCGTCGAAATAGACCGAACTACTAACATGGCCAAAACAATTATCCCGAACGCAGAGGAAGATGAAATACTGCGGTCCGTTCGGTCGAGATTAACATTGTATAGACCTAATCCTCCCACCGACCTTATTTCCCAAGTGTTCAATGAAGTCACAAACGAAGTCCGGGACAAATAACAATACCAGCTACTCTTGGTAGAGATACAGCGACCCGGGAACCCAACTGTGGAAAACATTGTACAACCTCCAGAATGAAAGAAGGTACCCTTCACTGCATTTAAAAGCATCCAAGAGGCAGAGGGAGAAATGCAGACTTCGAAAGACAGTGCGCACTGCATAAGGTACCCCCAGAGGAATGGGTCACCATTTTGTCCTGTAAATTATTGGGTAGAGCCGCAGAAGCCTATACCAGACGAGCATGTACCACACTACCTGGCAGTTAAGGAAGCCTTGCTCACTTGGTATGCCGTTACTCCTGAGGCATACCACCGATGATTCAGGGAATCGAAAAAAACGAGGGGGAGACTTGTACGCGGAGTGGGCATGCCACCTTTACTGTATGGCTTTGTGACGAACTACACTTCGCCACTGACTTTTGGAGAGGCCTGCTTGCCAGCCTCTTGCCCTGTGACCATGGCCCCTGGGGTGTATTGCCATTTAAAAAGTCTATTTGGGCCCTTTTGGATCTTAAAAACATTTTTTCTGCCCCTTTAAATCCATGGGAAAATGTGCCTCTTCCCCTCCCCCTATTGTTTCTCCAGCAGGGCGTTGTACCAGGAACACTGCCAGACCAGTTTAAACTGGCTGGTTTGTCCCTCCTCAATCTCCCATCAGCCCTTGCTATTGTCTGACCCCACCCTTATTTATACTATTGGGCACTTTTAACATTGGACATATTGAGCGCTCTGATCCAAGCTATCTGGGGATATGTTGGACATATAGGTTAAACATTGTATTAAAAGAGTTATGTATTATTATGTGGTTTTTGTAACAGTTTTTGACTTAGAGACATTTCCTGTGTTACTGGAGATAATTAAATTACCACAGCCACTTAAGCCAATTATCTCCAGGATAGAGGAGAAGATAGACCCGCCGCACAGCCTAAATCTGTGAAACTTTTGAACCCCTGCTCTGATCTGGGTGATTTTTGGATATGTTGTTCAGATCATGGCTATCCAGAGATGTATAATTGGTGGGGATATGTTGTTGTTTTGGGGTGTTTCTGTGTTTTGGGTATAACTTATGGTGTCTGCGGTGCTGATGGTCCTTGGTGAACGCTACCCACTGGGTCACCAGATGCCCGGCGGTATCAGGAGAAGATGTATTACAATTGTTTCTCCTGGAACATTTTTTTAAATTCCCTCCAGCCAGAAGTTCGCGAATGGATTTGTGACTGGCGACCCCTCACCCTGCCGGAAGCTACTCGCTTAGCCAACGAGTATACAGACAGTCGGCGGATGGAACAGACCACCGGAAGACCGTCTCCTCACCCTGATTTTAGGGCTCCCTGGTTCCCGTCCATCCAGGCCCCACTCATTAACAGGAACCCTCTAGGTTCCAACCCAACCGACCTATGATTCAATGTCATCACTGCAAGAAATGGGGGCATGTACGCAGCAATTGCCCCATGGTCCTTCCTCGAGGTCCAGGGGGAAACCCTAAGACCACAGCCTCCCATACCCCAGCCGCTCATTGTGTGGAGACGGAGGCCCACAAAGATGAATATCTGGGGGTACTCTACGAGGCTAATGCTACCCAAGACAACCGCCACCATCACTGGCAGGTTGTGCTGGTAGATGGTCAGGAGGCAAAAGGATTACGAGACACTGGGGCTACCCTAACCCTCATACAACGCGACTTGGTCCGAGACAAGTAGTAGTTTGGGTAGCCAGGAGGCCGTTTTCCGTCTCCTCACTGCCGAGGTGCACCTAGATAGGGGAGCAGGGTCCAGCAATGTGTATGTGGGGTTTATGAGACAATTTCCGGCTGAAGTACTCTTGGGGAATGATTTGGGTCCCCTAACCTCGGCCTATGATGCCACGGAACTGGCCGAAACCATCCCAGTTACAACCCAAGCCCAAGCTGCCGAAGCCAATCAACCAACCCGGGATACCGAGGTAGCCATTATCCCCAACTACGACTACAGGACAGACTCCCTTAGACTGGGACACCCCAGGGGAGTTTGGAAGGGAGACCAGGAAAGACCCGTCCCTACACCAGTATAGGGCCACAGCAGAGAGTGGGCAAAGGGGACTGGGGGGTGAAAGATTTATTTGGGAACAGGAGGCCCACAAATCTGGAGCCGCCCCATTCCAGAAGTGACAACTGGTAGTTCCCAGGAAATACCGGTTGGAACTTCTGTTGATCTGGCATGATATACCTCTGGTCGGACACAGAGTAGCACAATAACACATTTATGGGTTTTGATACATTCTATTTCTCCTCAGAATAACACTGTCACACCTTTACGGGTTCTGATACATTCTATCTCTCCTCAGAGTAACACAATCACACATTTATGGGTTCTGATACATTATATCTCTCCTCAGAGTAACACTATCACACATTTATGGGTTCTGATACATTATATCTCTCCTCAGAGTAAAACTATCACACATTTATGGGTTCTGATACATTATATCTCTCCTCAGAGTAACACTATCACACATTTATGGGTTCTGATACATTCTCTCTCTCCTCAGAGTAACACTATCACACATTTATGGGTTCTGATACATTATATCTCTCCTCAGAGTAAAACTATCACACATTTATGGGTTCTGATACATTATATCTCTCCTCAGAGTAACACTATCACACATTTATGGGTTCTGATACATTCTCTCTCTCCTCAGAGTAACACTATCACACATTTATGGGTTCTGATACATTATATCTCTCCTCAGAGTAAAACTATCACACATTTATGGGTTCTGATACATTATATCTCTCCTCAGAGTAACACTATCACACATTTATGGGTTCTGATACATTCTCTCTCTCCTCAGAGTAACACTATCACACATTTATGGGTTCTGATACATTCTCTCTCTCCTCAGAGTAACACTATCACACATTGCTCAATGAATGTAGAATCTCCCATTTTGTAGCTCTGCGGTTTTACTGAGAGATAATGATATGCTGTCAAATGAAAATAAAGTAAATGAAGACTCACTTCCTGTCCAAAACAAACAAAACACTCACATTGATATTTACTAACGTGAGCTTCATATTTAATGTCAAAATAACCGAATTGGAAACAGATTTCTAATTTGGTGATTGTGGCCTAAAATGTGAACTTCTCTTTAACCCCTTAAGGACCAAACTTCAGGAATAAACGGGAATCATGTCATGTGTCCTTAAGGGGTTAAATACACAGTTCATACTTTACTAAATCTCCCCAACGAGTGTACAGTTTCTTACAGTAAGAAATTGAAAGTAGAAAACAAGGTATATTGTGGAGCTGTTTGGGAGCGTTCTACATTCCTCAGGTTACCAAACAAGTATCGTCCTGTCTCTTTCATAACAAACTAACTATTAATGGTGGCACGGTGCTCTATATATACCTGCTGTACAGCACAGAGTATTTAGCACGTTACATATGGAGTTTGCACGCTTGTTTTAATAGGGAAAGAGACAGATTCATGAATTGTTAGACGGTTTATATTAAGTCATACTGATTTTAGTAAAACTACAGTCTGATTTCACTTACTGAGCATCGGGAACTATCTGGTAAAAAAAAAACCTTAAATTATACTGAGAGTACCTTCAACCCCAGTTATAGATATACAGTGTACCCCATTAAATTATACTGAGAGTACCTTCACCCCCAGTTATAGATATACAGTGTACCCCATTAAATTATACTGAGAGTACCTTCACCCCCAGTTATAGATATACAGTGTACCCCATTAAATTATACTGAGAGTACCTTCACCCCCAGTTATAGATATACAGTGTACCCCTTAAATTATACTGAGAGTACCTTCACCCCCAGTTATAGATATACAGTGTACCCCATTAAATTATACTGAGAGTACCTTCACCCACAGTTATAGATATACAGTGTACCCCATTAAATTATACTGAGAGCACCTTCACCCCCAGTTATAGATATACAGTGTACCCCATTAAATTATACTGAGAGCACCTTCACCCCCAGTTATAGATATACAGTGTACCCCATTAAATTATACTGAGAGCACCTTCACCCCCAGTTATAGATATACAGTGTACCCCATTAAATTATACTGAGAGCACCTTCACCCCCAGTTATAGATATACAGTGTACCCCATTAAATTATACTGAGAGTACCTTCACCCCCAGTTCTAGATATACAGTGTACCCCATTAAATTATACTGAGAACACCTTCACCCCCAGTTATAGATATACAGTGTACCCCATTAAATTATATATATTTTTTTTATTCTGTTATTATTAAGGGAAGGTGTGTCGCACAGAAATGATGTTAATGACCATCTACAAACCTGTTTGGTCATGATTTGACCTGGAATTCATCATGTGTGAAGCTATGAAGCTACACACAAGATCACACACACATCTAAGCAGTTAGAGACTCCACATTCTTATATTTTATTCAGCATTCCAACGAAACATGAAAAACAAAGATTTCAATGAAAGCTATTTACTGATTGGCTGCCTGGCTTTGTCACCCAATCAGAACATGCTGATAAATCCCAGATTTACTAATGGTAAACCCCGAAGTGTAAAAGTTTTTCCAAATATGCTGTTTTATGGAAGGATTTTTGTCTGTATTTTCCTATTCCTTTAAATAGAAGAAAGTGACCTATGAACAGGCACATTGTGTACACTAGCTCCACCAAGGCAAAGAATGACTTAGCACTGATTAACCAGAAATGGCCTACACACAGCTAATGTGGCAAACTATGTTAATAAAGAAAATAATAGTTCGAAATGTAGTACGCTAGGAAAGCAAGACAGGCTTTGTAAGGCTTGACACAGAAATCACTGTGGAAACACCATGAAATTGACCTAATTGTTAATCTAACAGGTCAGCCCTGCCTGGCAGTAACTTAATACTCAAAGATTGGAAAACCCAGTACGAAAATAATGGATTTACAATGTGGCACCCGAACAGACCAACTATCCTGTCCGAAGGGAATCGGTCTAATCAGCTTTATTAAATGAGTCAGTAGCCATGTAGTCCATCCATATTGCATCCAAATAGAAACATATTAATAGTGAGAAGAACCTGTACAGAGTCAGAGCCCTGTTAGTATCCGATGTAATGTTATAAGATGCAGGCCGACAATAATCTCCCATAGAAGGGATCTCCCTGTGTAACTCCAATTTGGATTAATAGCATGAGGTAAAAAGGGCAGAAACAGCTGTCAGTCTGTATAACCGCCCTAACTAATGGGACAGGAAACTGGCAGACCTACTGGAGGCACAGCAAGAGGTGAGGGGTGTAGCAGGGTGTGGCGGAACCAACCTCGCCACTATGCACTGGAGAAGCCTGGTTGCCAGCCTCCTGCCCTGTGACTATGGCCCCTGGGATGTATTGCCCTTTAAAGACATGATTTGGGCATAATGGATTTGTGTTGTGCTGCTGCTGGCCCTTTTAAGAACCATCTGGGGACATACTGTGGAGTTACTGGGTGGCCACCATTTCCTGTATCAGAAGCACATGGTGAGAACAATGGATGGCTGTGTGGACTTTTCAACACGGTGCCATCTCGCCAGTATTTGTTGCACAGAGACATCGTGCGGTGGTTTTGGACTATACAGCAGGGGACACATTATACAGTGACTGTTTTTTATTTAGCCTGTATATGTTCTGCAGAATCTGCATTAAACTGTATTTTCCAAAGTACTGAACGGACCTGGGTGAATTTTGGATATGTGGTTCACCCAGATCCCCCAGTTCCAAGGATATACTTTTATGGGGTTATTGCATGTTTTGGGGTCCCTGTGATGTGTTTTATGAAACTGTATTTCTCTGGCTGTGATAATTAGATTACCCATTGTGTTCAGTAATTATATCACAGCCAGAGGGGAGGATTTTGTGTGGGAGTGTCTGGGTGTATTGTATGGATTGATTGGTTGTTTTGTAACGCCCTGTGGTCTGTACTATGTTTGTGGATTGGGAATAAGAGACCATATGTGACAGTACAGAAAGTTCCTGCTTAACCCTCAAAGTGAAGTGTCGTCTCATTATTGGGGAAAGGATTTATTGTATGCTGTTCCAGTTTGACTGCTAGGAGAGTAAACCTATTTGTATGGTTCCTATTCAACTGTCTACAGCATTCATATGCTTGAGAGGATTCATATGCTTCTCCAGTTCGGTGGTTGTGGTGTCTGTTGCAGTGCTTGGAGTCCTCAGGAAGCGCTAGGAGCATCCTTCAACGGAGGTACCCAGTCGGGGTGCCAGGCGATCCGTTACACAGGGCTGGTGTGAAAAGTGATCTGTGATAAATCTCAGTGCTAACCGCGCACCTTCGTCAGGAAAAAATAACTTTGCATGAATTTACGTGGTTATTTAAAGGGAGCCTCCATGAACATCACTATTGGTATCATCAGGTCTTTGTAAACTGTGTCACAGACTTCATTACATATCCTCCCACCCACAGGAGTCCAATGAATAGAGTGAAGTAGAGATCCACCTGTAGCCCACATGCTCTCAATGGACAGAACGGGGTAGTACTATCTGCTCAGGTATATCGGCAAACCTGGTACTCAGGGGACTGTGAAACCATCACCAAAACAAAATGGGGACTGTGTATCTGCATGCAACCAATCTAAAATCACCGCACCGCAATAAAAAGCATAGGAGAGGCTTCAATGCGAGATTGTGTGGATCATCTACAGGGAGTGCAGAATTATTAGGCAAGTTGTATTTTTGAGGATTAATTTTATTATTGAACAACAACCATGTTCTCAATGAACCCAAAAAACTCATTAATATCAAAGCTGAATATTTTTGGAAGTAGTTTTTAGTTTGTTTTTAGTTTTAGCTATGTTAAGGGAATATCTGTGTGTGCAGGTGACTATTACTGTGCATAATTATTAGGCAACTTAACAAAAAACAAATATATACCCATTTCAATTATTTATTATTACCTGTGAAACCATATAACATCTCAACATTCACAAATATACATTTCTGACATTCAAAAACAAAACAAAAACAAATCAGTAAACCAATATAGCCACCTTTCTTTGCAAGGACACTCAAAAGCCTGCCATCCATGGATTCTGTCAGTGTTTTGATCTGTTCACCATCAACATTGCGTGCAGCAGCAACCACAGCCTCCCAGACACTGTTCAGAGAGGTGTACTGTTTTCCCTCCTTGTAAATCTCACATTTGATGATGGACCACGGGTTCTCAATGGGGTTCAGATCAGGTGAACAAGGAGGCCGTGTCATTAGATTTTCTTCTTTTATACCCTTTCTTGCCAGCCACGCTGTGGAGTACTTGGACGCGTGTGATGGAGCATTGTCCTGCATGAAAATCATGTTTTTCTTGAAGGATGCAGACTTCTTCCTGTACCACTGCTTGAAGAAGGTGTCTTCCAGGAACTAGCAGTAGGACTGGGAGTTGAGCTTGACTCCATCCTCAACCCGAAAAGGCCCCACAAGCTCATCTTTGATGATACCAGCCCAAACCAGTACTCCACCTCCACCTTACTGGCGTCTGAGTCGGACTGGAGCTCTCTGCCCTTTACCAATCAGCCACGGGCCCATCCATCTGGCCCATCAAGACTCACTCTCATTTCATCAGTCCATAAAACCTTAGAAAAATCAGTCTTGAGATATTTCTTGGCCCAGTCGACGTTTCAGCTTGTGTGTCTTGTTCAGTGGTGGTCGTCTTTCAGCCTTTCTTACCTTGGCCATGTCTCTGAGTATTGCACACCTTGTGCTTTTAGGCACTCCAGTGATGTTGCAGCTCTGAAATATGGCCAAACTGGTGGCAAGTGGCATCGTGGCAGCTGCACGCTTGACTTTTCTCAGTTCATGGGCAGTTATTTTGCGCCTTGGTTTTTCCACACGCTTCTTGCGACCCTGTTGACTATTTTGAATGAAACGCTTGATTGTTCGATGATCACGCTTCAGAAGCTTTGCAATTTAAGAGTGCTGCATCCCTCTGCAAGATATCTCACTATTTTTGACTTTTCTGAGCCTGTCAAGTCCTTCTTTTGACCCATTTTGTCAAAGGAAAGGAAGTTGCCTAATAATTATGCACACCTGATATAGGGTGTTGATGTCATTAGACCACACCCCTTGTCATTACAGAGATGCACATCACCTAATATGCTTAATTGGTAGTAGGCTTTCGAGCCTATACAGCTTGGAGTAAGACAACATGCATAAAGAGGATGATGTGGTCAAAATACTCATTTGCCTAATAATTCTGCACTCCCTGTAATAGAAATACACCAGTTCTGATCACACCCACAATCTGTGAAATCATTTTAGATGCTAGATTTGACTTTCATGAAATTAAACTTAAAAATTATTTGGATGAATTCCAAAACGCTATTAAACTTTTTCTATATAAGGGACAGCCGGGATTTCAGAACTGGCAAGGTATACAGAAGATCCATCGAGCAGAATATGAATCTATTGGTTCTGAGCTAGAATTTCTACCTCTGAATCGAACCCTACAAGTGTCGTAGAAAAGGGGGAATCTATTTTAGGAAGAATTCGATAGTGATGCACTGAACGGTTAGCTGGCGAATAGTTCCTGGCGAACATAGCATGTTCGCGTTCACCACGGCGGGCGAACATATGCGCGGTTTGATCCGCCCCCTATTCGTCATCATTGAGTAAACTTTGACCCTGTACCTCACAGTCAGCAGACACATTCCAGCCAATTAGCAGCACACCCTCCCTAGCAGACCCTCCCACCTACTGGACAGCATCCATTTTAGATTAATTCTCAAGCTGCATGCTTAGTGAGAGGATGGAAAGTGTTGCTGCTATTGATTTGATAGGGAAATGGATAGCTAGGTTAGTGTATACAGTGTCCACTACAGTCCTGAAGGACTCATCTGATCTCTGCTGTAAGGACAGCACCCCAAAAAGCCCTTTTTAGGGCTATAACATCAGTCTGTTTTTTTTTTTCTGTGTAATGTAATTGCAGTTGCCTGCCTGCCTGCCAGCTTCTGTGTCAGGCTCACAGCGGATACTGTGCCCACTTGCCCAGTGCCACCACTCACTCACTGGTGTCACAATAGCTTGCATTTAAAAAATAATAGTTTTCACTGTAATAGATTGAATAGCAGTTAGTTGTCTGCAAGCGTCTGTGTGTCAGGCTTGCAGCGTATACTGTGCCCACTTGCCCAGTGCCACCACCCACTCACTGGTGTCCCAATAGCGTGCATTTAAAAACCCAAAAACTTTTTTCACTGTTATAGATTGAATAGCAGTTAGTTGTCTGCAAGCATTTGTGTGTGTCAAGCTCGAAGCGTATACTGTGCCCACTTGCCCAGTGCCACCACTCACTCACTGGTGTCACAATAGTGTGCATTTAAAAACCAAAAAACTTTTTTCACTGTTATAGATTGAATAGCAGTTAGTTGTCTACAAGCGTCTGTGTGTCAGGCCTACAACGTGTACTCTGCCAACCTTTGCCAGTTCAAAGTGCCACTCTTATCTGGTGTCACAATAGCGTGCATTTTAAAACCCAAAAACTTTTTTCACTGTTATAGATTGAATAGCAGTTAGTTGTCTCAAAGCGGGTGTGTCAGGCTCACAGTGGATACTGTGCCCAGTGCCACCACTCACTCACTGGTGTCACAATAGCTTGCATTTAAAAACAAAAAATAGTTTTACTGTATTAGATCAGCAGCTAGTTGTCTGTAAGCTGCCTATGTGTCAGGTCAAGAGCGTATACTGTGCCCACTTGCCCAGTGCCACCACTCACTCACTGGTGTCACAATAGCGCATTTAAAAACCCAAAACTTTTTCACTGTTATAGATTGAATAGCAGTTAAGTTGTTCTAAAGCTGGTAAAATAGCTCCCACAGCTGCAACTCTGCCAACCTCTGCTGAAGTTCACAGTGCCACCTAATCTGGTGTCACAATAGCTTGCATTTAAAAACAAAAAACTTTTTTCACTGTTATAGATTGAATAGCAGTTAGTTGTCTCAAAGCGGGTGTGTCAGCCCTACAGCGTGTACTCTGCCAACATCTGTCAGTTCACAGTGCCACTCATATCTGGTGTCACAATAGCTTGCATTTAAAAACAAAAAACTTTTTTCACTGTTATAGATTGAATAGCAGTTAGTTGTCTCAAAGCGGGTGTGTCAGCCCTACAGCGTGTACTCTGCCAACCTCTGCCAGTTCACAGTGCCACTCATATCTGGTTTCACAATAGCTTGCATTTAAAAACAAAAAACTTTTTTCACTGTTATAGATTGAATAGCAGTTAGTTGTCTTCAAGCGGGTGTGTCAGGCCTACAGCGTGTACTCTGCCAACCTCTGCCAGTTCACAGTGCCACTCATATCTGGTGTCACAGTAGCTTGCCCGCATAGTACCACTAATCGAAAAAAAAAATGACAGGCAGAGGCAGGCCAGCCCTACACTGCGCATTGGGTAAACCTGCTGACGGCTGCCAAGCATGGAATGCGTGGCTCTGCAGAGGAGTTGGTGACACCGCCACGACTTGCAGGCAGGTCTGCTGCCACTTCCTCTACTCCTCCTACTCCATCCTCTTCCATAACCTCCTCGGCTGAGTCCTCTTCTGCTGCTGCGTCTTGCTCCACATCAATGGATAGGGGACACAACAGGGATTAAACTGATAAGAATAGTACTGTGACGAGACCAATCTCGCCACATTGCATTGGAGAAGCCTGGTTGCTCGCCTGCTGCCTTTGGACTATGGCCCCCTGTTAAAAGACATCTTTTTTACCTGCAAAAAAGCTTCATTCGTGCTTTTCTGCCTGGGGTTTGGTAGATTTGTTTGAATGTGTTATACCCCAGATAGGAATCCCATGGAGCCCATTCGTATGAAACTGACTGTTAAGACTTTGGCTCCATGGCGATTAAACTGTATTCGTGTGGTCTGAGCGCCATTCGCTTAATAATGTGCGCTCAGACCTGAGCTATCTGGGGATATGTTAAATGTCTGTGTGTTATGTAACAAATGTGACTTTATGTATTTTAAAGTGTTTTACTGTCTTTGTGTCACCATGTGCATAATGGAGTCTTGTCCCTGTCCTGGGAGATAATTGAATTACTTCTCACTTATCTCCAGGGCAGAGGAGAGGAAGCCAGGATGCGTTGTGGTAAAAGGTATGTGTATTGGGTTACCTCTCAGGATAAGGGGGAGGGAATCTGTGGGTTGTAACTAATATGTTACTGGATATTTTATACCTCCCTGTGGGCGGTCCTGTATTTGCAAGACTGTAATAAAAACCAGGCTGGGTGTGCCAGCACCTCAGACCACTGCTTGACCCCTCAACACGGAGCCTTGTCTCGTCTTTGGGGGGATTCACTGTATGCTGTTAGAGACTGATTGCCAGGAGTGTAAGCTGATTGTCTGCTTTTCCTGTTCGTCTGCTAGCAGCTATTTGGGAGGTTCCAGTTCAGGAGTTGGAGTGCTATTTTGTATCCAGTTCGGGAGTTTGGTGTTCAGCAGTAGCTGTGTCTGTATCTCTGGAAAGGGGGCCGAACGCCTAAACGGTTTTTACCCCTTGTGTGCAAAACGGTCCGTTACAATTGGTGGCAAGCGGCGGGATCGTTCCTACAACCAGAAGGACAGCTACAGGAGACACCATTCCGTGGATTTTACAATTTGAGGGCAACGCATGTCTCAGTACAGCAACCCTGACAGCAACAGAATGGAACCAGCAGTGGAGTACAGATACTCTGTACAGGAATTTGACCGTATGATGTGGTTGCGGCTGAACTTCTACGGACCTAATCCAGCTGAGAAATCCGTGAAGTTCGTGAGGAGTCTAGTATTCAAGACTCTGCTGTACCGGGCAGAGGGTGACGGTCAGCTGCCATGGTGGGTGGACCTCCACCGGCAGCTACAGTTGCGGGACAGTGTGATATGCAGGGAATTGGGAGCCCAGTCTCCATTCCCCAGCGGCAGTGTGATATGCAGGGAATTGGGAGCCCAGTCTCCATTCCCCAGCGGCAGTGTGTTATGCCGGGAATTGGGAGCCCAGTCTCCATTCCCCAGCGGCAGTGTAAAGTGCAGGGAGAGGAGAGCAGCGTCCTCCCTCCCCAGCGGCAGGCTGAGTTACAGGGGGCAGAGGTAGTTGTTCCTGCCCTCCAGCAGCAGAGTGATATGCCGGGAAGGCAGTGTAAAGTGCAGGGAGAGGAGAGCAGCGTCCTCCCTCCCCAGCAGCAGGCTGAGTTACAGGGGGCAGAGGTAGGTGTTCCTGCCCCCCAGCAGCAGAGTGATATGCCAGGAAGGCAGTGTAAAGTGCAGGGAGAGGAGAGCAGCGTCCTCCCTCCCCAGCGGCAGGCTGAGCTACAGGGGGCAGAGGTAGTTGTTCCTGCCCCTCAGCAGCAGCGTGATTTTTTTGGAATTGGGAGCCCAGTCTCCATTCCCCAGCGGCCGAGTGATGTGCCGGGAATTGGGAGCCCAGTCTCCATTCCCCAGCGGGAGATACAGCAGGGAATTGGGAGCCCAGTCTCCATTCCCCAGCGGCAGAGTGTCCTACCGGGAACAGAGAGCCCAGTCTCCTTTCCCCAGCAGCAGGACACTGTATTGGGAGCAGAGACAGTCGGTCTCCCTCCACAGAGGATGAAAGTATGTATGGGAGAGGAGCTTACTACCACCTCTCCCCAGCGGCGGATCATTAATGGGCAGGGAATAGAGAGCTCAGTCTCCTTTCCCCAGCGGCAGAGTGTTCTATCGGGAGAGGAGCCTGTTACCCCCTCCGCCCAGCGATAGCTTAGAGTATCCAAAGGGGAGACAGTCGGTCTCCCCCTCCGGCAGCAGAGCTGTGCAACAAAAGGGAAGACAGTCGGTCTCCAGCAGCAGAGCGGTGTATCTAAAGGGGAGACAGTCGGTCTCCAGCAGCAGAGCGGTGTAGTTAAAGGGGATACAGTCGGTCTCCCCCTCCAACAACCAGGCTTCAACCAGGCTACCCTCCCAGTAGCGCTGGCAACAGGGCAGAGTGCCGCTGGTCTCTGCCCATGCAGCAACCCACCAAGTCAGCGTACCCGTACCCAGCCCAGCCGTGGTGAGGCACCTGGACATGGACAAGCTTCTCCTTTACCCAGGTGTAGTAACCATTTATTGTGGGTGGGCTGTGCTGTTGATTATGTTTTGTGGGTGGGCTGCTGGACTAACAAGGGCACTGACCGGCAGGAGGTCAGATACCCTGTTAGTCTATTTGGAAAAGGGGAGAGATGTGACGAGACCAATCTCGCCACATTGCATTGGAGAAGCCTGGTTGCTCGCCTGCTGCCTTTGGACTATGGCCCCCTGTTAAAAGACATCTTTTTTTCCTGCAGAAAAGCTTCATTCGTGCTTTTCTGCCTGGGGTTCGGTAGATTTGTTTGAATGTGTTATACCTCAGATAGGAATCCCATGGAGCCCATTCGTATGAAACTGACTGTAAAGACTTTGGCTCCATGGCGATTAAACTGTATTCGTGTGGTCTGAGCGCCATTCACTTAATAATGTGTGCTCAGACCTGAGCTATCTGGGGATATGTTAAATGTCTGTGTGTTATGTAACAAATGTGACTTTATGTATTTTAAAGT
>CAKOES020000954.1:0-14255 GCA_933207985.1 Pelobates cultripes | reverse complement strand
GCGACTCTCAAGCACTTTCCCACATGGCAACATAATTAACTATTTCAGTACCTCCAGGCTAATGCAGGGTTATGTAGTATCCTACAGATATTAGGGACACTATAGACACCAGAGCCCCTACAGATTATACCTTCAGGCTGAGCTGTGTAGATGCTGGTGTCTAACACCACCTCTATTGGCTGTCACTCCAACAGCTCCTAGTGCAGGAGTTGGCATCTTTCGGCACTCCAGATATTGTGGACTACATCTCCCACTATGCCCTTACAGCCTTTATTATTTGTTATAAATAACCAACATATTCCACAGTGCTGTACAATAGGTGGACTTACAGACAAGTATCTGAAACAAAACGAGTTGGACGCACAGGAACAGAGGGTGTTGAGAGCCTTGCTCAATGAGCTTACATTCTAGAGGGAGTGGGGTGAAGTGGCACAAGAGGTAAGGGTGGGATGTATTTCCTGTACGGGAAAAGCAGGCTGCGAGAAGAGTGAAGGGTTCGTTTTTTTGGAATGGCACAGTTGCAG
Source organism: Pelobates cultripes (assembly GCA_933207985.1). Classification (NCBI taxonomy): domain Eukaryota; kingdom Metazoa; phylum Chordata; class Amphibia; order Anura; family Pelobatidae; genus Pelobates; species Pelobates cultripes. Next base: position 13,731 of record CAKOES020000954.1, on the reverse strand, counting down.
GGTTAGGAAGCAGGGTGGGTTATCATGGCATCATGGGAGGTGTAGCCAAAAACATCTGGAGTGCCAAAGGTTGCCTATCCCTGCCTAAAGGGACTACCTGGATGAGATCTTCCAAAGATTGCTGTGCATGCTCAATAGCCTTACAATTATTATTATTATTATTAATGTTATTGCCATTTATATAGCGTCAACAGATTCCATAGTGCTTTACAATATTATAAGAGGGGGGAATAACCCTATGGGGAAGAATTAGATTGTCTGAGAACACTAGAGTGTTCCTTTAAATGCATTGTTTACTGAATATTGAATAACCAATGAGAATTTCTTCCCTAAACCATGAATTGTAATGTATCGAGAATGAGAATCACATTCTAAAATTAAGGCCAAAATAGCTGATCTGTAATAAGTCTCAGGGCAGAATCTGTTTTAGCCTGCATGTTTCACTTGTGTGGGTTTATTAAACAAAAGTTGTAGTGAATAAAAAAGAGATTGGCAAAATTTAGGCTCAAACAAGCTAGTTGTATCTACAGACACTATTTTTTCAAAATCAGCACTTATCACTTTTTATCTAAATTTTATAATTGAATAATAGTTTTATAATAAGGATCTCAATTCGCTACAGTGTGGTATTCTGTTAGAGTTTAACCAATTTCAGACAAATTAGAATATAAGCCCCTCCTCACTGGTGAATGAAAGAAACCGTCAGACCGCCGTGATTTGCCTGTCCAGCAGCAATGTGCGCAATTTGGCAGCAATTATCTCCCATGCCTCACACTGCGTTAAAATGACACAATCAAGTATTTTAAATAATGCACTATTCGGTGAAATAAAACTTTGTTTTAGAAACATATTAATCTAGAATTTTAGCTCATGTCTGAGCGAGAGGAATAATGAGGGTTTGTTGGCTGGAAAAAGGGGTATTTTGCTTAGCCATTTGGCACTGAGAGGGTAAAATGCTGGCGGGGGTGTAACTGTACACCCCGGGGTCAGTCCTTTCCTGCTGTGTTTTCCTCATGTTAATACCAGATGTCTCCTTTAACTGGGGACTATAGTAAATGCATATTCCAGGGCTGTGCTATTGCCCTGCAATATGTATATTATATACATACAATAAAAACCAAAGAAAGACAATTACTTGCGCACTATCCCAAATCTCTATGTACATTTAAATAACTGGAATTTTTTTTTTAGTATCTCTCCAATGGCTATTAAAGTGTAAGCTCATCTGCCACGTTTTTATTGGAGCTGATATGTACTGTAGTTATTGCTGCCGCCCAGGATTAGTGGGAGTTTGAGCGCAGGGTTTATTTTGTATATTATAATTTTCATGCATGCCCAGGCTGTAATTTGGCCTCTGAGCAGATCTGTGACATGAGGGCGTCTGCTTGTAAAATATTCCCCAGCTGAATCTCTGTCTTTTATGGGCATTTCAGCAAAGCTGCCTTTATCCAGACTCGTTACTCATATAGGAATGCAGAGCTGTCATTTGCTCGGGCTTTAGTGGCTGACATGGCTTGGGAACTATGCGTCCAACTTTCTTTATGTTTAACTTCGAAAAACATCTGTTGATTGCTCGTGACACCATATTGGGAACCAGCTGTGCGTGCCGGGCGCCGGCTTACAATTAACCAAACTCCACATCTCATCATTACTTTTCCAGCAGAGAATCGAGTTTGAGGTCTCAAGGAAAGTCACTATTTACAGGGTTATTGACGGAAGTGAGAATTCAAGGTGAAATCTCTAACTCAGCCGTGCTTTTCTTTCGGCTACTCTGGCCTTAACTTGGAATTCACTTTGAACTCACCTGGAATTGTCACTTTAGTAATTAACCCTGTTAGATTTGCCCACTCTTGGTGAATTCATTTCGTAGTCCATCACTGGACACAATGACGGTTCAGAAAATGTTATTATTTTTTGGGGCATTTTAATACATTATTTGGGCTTAGCAAAACTCCCGAGCCAGTAACCACGATTTTTGGAATTTTTACCCCCTGCCTATTTATAAATAACACATTCTTATATCTTATAAGTGTAAATGTGATGGAGCTACTAAACTGGGCCCAACGCATCCTGCGGAGCCGCAATGATTGGACACAGCTTGGCAGCACATAGAACCCGCACAGCGTACTGTAAAAATGTCAAAATAAACTTTTAAGCATCACTGACGCAATGCTGCGATGGTGCTGTTTCTGAAGTAGAGCACAACCCCATTAAAGAGGCATTTATAATCACACGCGTTATTACAGTGTGTTAATACAGTGTATACACTGCACTTTAACCCTTGTGGAGAATATAGATACTGGGAATGTGACACCCAATGCTCTCAGCCTGGCTGAAATGATGGGAGTTGTAGCCAATAGCATTTTGAGTGCAGGTACCGCTAACCCCACGTACACCCTAACTCAGTATTTGAAATGAAGTGATGATGATTACAGCTTTCTTCAAACAAAGCTTGGTATCTAAATTGCACTGTTTTTGAAGAGGGAACTTTTAATTTGCTGTAATAATCTGCTTCTAATAAAATTGTATTGTACTAAATTATTTGACAAACTGTGGTAAAATGGCTAAACGGGTAACGATGCAACTAAATATTCCCAGAGGAGACCCAGCGCTGGTCACACCATCAGTCATACCCTGTAAAATAGAGCACACTCTCTTTGGCTATCTGAAAGGACTGCGCCAAGATGGTGGCATCACAACGCGAGCCGGCACCAATTATGGGAGTGTTACTGACAGACATGGGAGGGGCTACTCATTAACCACAACCACAGCTTCCTATTAAAATAGCCCCCATGCATTTTACTGTCTCTCTACGTTCCCATATACACCCTACTTGCTCCAAAGCCAGAAATACAGAACAATATTTAAACATATAAACAAAGTGACTACCAGTCATTACTAAATATAACTTAGACGGGACTGTCTCTGTTATAGGGTCCTGTCCCGTCCTCACAACTTTGTTACCTGGTGACCCACTTTTTGGGATATCAGGGAACTGTCCCCAAAAAGCATAGTGCGCGACTATCATTAGATGTGCCCGTTCTACCCTCAGAGCACTGGAACCCTACTGAAACTATGAAATCCACCAATGGTTTGTCCTCAGTGAGCTAGTCCAAGTGACCTACCTTGTCTTGGGATTGACCCCCCTCTTTCAGGCAGGTCCACCCCCTCATACTCCGTCCACCACCAGCGTCTCACCTTATTGGACACCAATGTTGGGGTTATATAACAAATTACAAATTGGACAACATAACAAACAAACATTCAACTATTTTTTTTTAGATTGGGTATAATTGCCAGTTCTGTCCCAATTTAGTGAATAAGCCAATTACCGGTATTTATGGCTACAGAGCGATTTGTAAGAAAAAAAAAATCTTTATTTTAAACCCAAATATTTTCCAGGTTTGAGCTGTGACTGATATTTCCTGTAGCACGTGAGACTCTGTGTCAGTCTGTCTGTCTGGAGACGGGGTGTGCAGTATACGGTGACAAGCTGGGGCCCGCTATATACTAACATCACTGAGACACTGTGTCAGTCTGTATGTCTGGAGACGGGGTGTGCAGTATACGGTGACAAACTGGGGCCCGCTATATACTAACATCACTGAGACTCTGTGTCAGTCTGTCTGTCTGGAGACGGGGTGTGCAGTATACGGTGACAAACTGGGGCCCGCTATATACTAACATCACTGAGACTCTGTGTCAGTCTGTCTGGAGACGGGGTGTGCAGTATACGGTGACAAGCTGGGGCCCGCTATATACTAACATCACTGAGACACTGTGTCAGTCTGTCTGCCTGGAGACGGGGTCTGCAGTATACGGTGACAAGCTGGGGCCCGCTATATACTAACATCACTGAGACTCTGTGTCAGTCTGTCTGTCTGGAGACGGGGTGTGCAGTATATGGTGACAAACTGGGGCCCGCTATATACTAACATCACTGAGACACTGTGTCAGTCTGTCTGTCTGGAGACGGGGTGTGCAGTATATGGTGACAAGCTGGGGCCCGCTATATACTAACATCACTGAGACACTGTGTCAGTCTGTCTGTCTGGAGACGGGGTGTGCGGTATACGGTGACAAACTGGGGCCCGCTATATACTAACATCACTGAGACACACTGTGTCAGTCTGTCTGTCTGGAGACGGGGTGTGCAGTATCACGGTGACAAACTGGGGCCCGCTATATACTAACATCACTGAGACTCTGTGTCAGTCTGTCTGTCTGGAGACAGGGTGTGCAGTGTATGGTGACAAACTGGGGCCCGCTATATACTAACATCACTGAGACACTGTGTCCAGTCTGTCTGCCTGGAGACGGGGTCTGCAGTATACGGTGACAAGCTGGGGCCTGCTATATACTAACATCACTGAGACTCTGTGTCAGTCTGTCTGTCTGGAGACGGGGTGTGCAGTATATGGTGACAAACTGGGGCCCGCTATATACTAACATCAATGAGACTCTGTGTCAGTCTGTCTGTCTGGAGACGGGGTGTGCAGTATATGGTGACAAACTGGGGCCCGCTATATACTAACATCACTGAGACACTGTGTCAGTCTGTCTGCCTGGAGACGGGGTCTGCAGTATACGGTGACAAGCTGGGGCCTGCTATATACTAACATCACTGAGACTCTGTGTCAGTCTGTCTGTCTGGAGACGGGGTGTGCAGTATACGGTGACAAACTGGGGCCTGCTATATACTATCACTGAGACTCTGTGTCAGTCTGTCTGTCTGGAGACGGGGTGTGCAGTATACGGTGACAAGCTGGGGCCCGCTATATACTAACATCACTGAGACTCTGTGTCAGTCTGTCTGCCTGGAGACGGGGTCTGCAGTATACGGTGACAAGCTGGGCCTGCTATATACTAACATCACTGAGACACTGTGTCAGTCTGTCTGCCTGGAGACGGGGTGTGCAGTATACAGTGACAAGCTGGGGCCCGCTATATACTAACATCACTGAGACTCTGTGTCAGTCTGTCTGTCTGGAGACGGGGTGTGCGGTATACAGTGACAAACTGGGGCCTGCTATATACTATCACTGAGACTCTGTGTCAGTCTGTCTGTCTGGAGACGGGGTGTGCAGTATACGGTGACAAGCTGGGGCCTGCTATATACTAACATCACTGGAATTTCGTGATCAATAAACACTGCGAGCAATAACACATTTCATAGAAAGATGGGGGCTGCTAACAGGAATTCTGACACAGCAATCCAATAAATGCTGAACAGAACCAAACTAAATCTGCCGAGCCGAACTGCGTCTGTAACATACCTGGAATTCTTTATAGATCAGCTATTTTATTCTTCGTTTTCTTAATCGGATTTTAATTCAGTTTATAGAACAGCCCTGTAATATGCAAACTTTCAGGAATTCAAAAGGAATTTCGAATATATTTCTTAAAACAATCAAAATAGAGCACATATAAACACAAATATTTGCTTTTATATTTTGATTCTTTTTTACCTTGTTTTGTAGTAATAAAATGTAGTTGTATTTTATATTTATACCATTTGCACAGTTTTTTTCCTGGTTTCCTGCTTCCATTGCGTCCGTGGTGGGGATCGAACCACCAAAGCTCTTCACGCTCAGAGCAGACACATGCTCTGGAATTTGTGAGTTGAATACCTTTATTATATTGTATATACCATAAGACATATTGCACTATTGGTTGCTTTTCTCTGTATTTCATATACCGATGCAATTGGAGGTCCTCTGCTTTCCCTGATTAAAATATATCCTTAGACGGAGATTATGCCGTAAACGCTGAATATTCGTGAGCATTTACTAGCTCCAAAAAGTGTTAGTGTATCTTTTAAACCTCTATATTATATTTTCATTTCGCACTACTATCTGTTTTTATATTGTTGTTTGTTAAGCTTGGTATTGTTCTATATATCAATACCCCTACAAACTAAATGTATGTATATGTGTAGGTATAATTACGTATTAAATGGTCTGCAGTGTTTTTATTTTTATCTATTTTTTTTCCTGATCGCGGTTAATCATCCTTACGATATATTATTTTCACAAGGTGTGGAGAATCCTTGTGTGATGTACTGCTGTCCCCTTTATCAAATAGTGAATGCCTTTAACTATTAATTTGCAATAAGTTTGAAACATGTTTATCCCCACCAATATTCCTGCAAAGGATGAACAAAGTAAAAACAAAAATTAATTTTAAATGCATAAATTTATATCATTTAAAATGTTTCAATATCCTTGTATCTTTTTATTAAAACAATTTCTATAGAAAATAAATACTTAAATACTTTACATAGGGCTCAATATAAAATTCTGGTGCTTGCTTTCAAATCTCTACATAATGCTGCTCCCACCTATCTATCCTCCCTAATACACAAGTATGTCCCGTCTAGGCCCCTACGCTCTGCCAAAGACCTACGTCTATCCTCTGTCCGTACTCCCACCTCCGATGCTTTCAAGACTTCTCGAGGGCTGCACCGTTTCTGTGGAACTCGTTCCCTCCTCCGTTAGATGCTCACCCAGTCTCCACTCCTTCAAAAAAATCATTAAAAACCCACTTCTTCATAAAAGCGTATCAATTAAACTGTTAATAGCTCCCGACTGATTCCTCTCCTACAACTGTCATATAAAAACCCACTAAGTCTTCAGTGAATACTATTCTACCAATCTACTTCCCAAATACTTCCCTTACTTCTTGTGCCACTTAACCCCACTCCCTCTAACATGTAAACTCACTGAGCAGGCCCTCAATCCCTCTGTTACTGTGTCACTATACCCCACTCCCTCTAACATGTAAACTCGCTGAGCAGGGCCCTCAATCCCTCTGTTACTGTGTCACTATACCCCACTCCCTCTAACATGTAAACTCACTGAGCAGGGCCTCAATCCCTCTGTTACTGTGTCACTATACCCCACTCCCTCTAACATGTAAACTCACTGAGCAGGGCCCTCAATCCCTCTGTTACTGTGTCACTATACCCCACTCCCCCTAACATGTAAACTCACTGAGCAGGCCCTCAATCCCTCTGTTACTGTGTCACTATACCCCACTCCCTCTAACATGTAAACTCACTGAGCAGGGCCCTCAATCCCTCTGTTACTGTGTCACTATACCCCACTCCCTCTAACATGTAAACTCACTGAGCAGGGCCCTCAATCCCTCTGTTACTGTGTCACTATCCCTCTGTTACTGTCACAATACCCCCTCCCTCTAACATGTAAACTCACTGAGCAGGGCCCTCAATCCCTCTGTTACTGTGTCACTATACCCCACTCCCTCTAACATGTAAACTCACTGAGCAGGGCCCTCAATCCCTCTGTTACTGTGTCACTATACCCCACTCCCTCTAACATGTAAACTCACTGAGCAGCCCTCAATCCCTCTGTTACTGTGTCACTATACCCCACTCCCTCTAACATGTAAACTCACTGAGCAGGCCCTCAATCCCTCTGTTACTGTGTCACTATACCCCACTCCCTCTAACATGTAAACTCACTGAGCAGGCCCTCAATCCCTCTGTTACTGTGTCACTATACCCCCTCCCTCTAACATGTAAACTCACTGAGCAGGCCCTCAATCCCTCTGTTACTGTGTCACTATACCCCACTCCCTCTAAATGTAAACTCACTGAGCAGGGCCCTCAATCCCTCTGTTACTGTGTCACTATACCCCACTCCCTCTAACATGTAAACTCACTGACTGGGCGGAGACCCTCAATCCCCTCTGTTACTGTGTCCACTATACCCCACTCCCTCTAATATGTAAACTCACTGAGCAGGCCCTCAAATCCCTCTGTTACTGTGTCACTATACCGCACTCCCTCTAACATGTGAACTCACTGAGCAGGGCCCTCAATCCCTCTGTTACTGTGTCACTATACCCCACTCCCTCTAACATGTAAACTCACTGAGCAGGGCCCTCAATCCCTCTGTTACAAACTCACTTATCCCTCTGTTACTGTCACTATACCCCCCACTCCCTCTAACATGTAAACTCACTGAGCAGGCCCTCAATCCCTCTGTTACTGTGTCACTATACCCCACTCCCTCTAACATGTAAACTCACTGAGCAGGCCCTCAATCCTTCTGTTACTGTCACTATACCCCACTCCCTCTAACATGTAAACTCACTGAGCAGGGCCTCAATCCCTCTGTTACTGTGTCACTATACCCCACTCCCTCTAACATGTAAACCTCACTGAGCAGGGCCCTCAATCCCTCTGTTACTGTGTCACTATACCCCACTCCCTCTAACATGTAAACTCACTGAGCAGGCCCTCAATCCCTCTGTTACTGTCACTATACCCCACTCCCTCTAACATGTAACTCACTGAGCAGGGCCTCAATCCCTTTGTTACTGTGTCACTATACCCCACTCCCTCTAACATGCAAGCTCACTGAGCAGGACCTCAATCCCTCTGTTACTGTGTCACTATACCCCACTCCCTCTAACATGTAAACTCACTGAGCAGGCCCTCAATCCCTCTGTTACTGTGTCACTATACCCCACTCCCTCTAACATGTAAACTCACTGAGCAGGCCCTCAATCCCTCTGTTACTGTGTCACTATACCCCACTCCCTCTAACATGTAAACTCACTGAGCAGGGCCCTCAATCCCTCTGTTACTGTGTCACTATACCCTACTCCCTCTAACATGTAAGCCACTGAGCAGGGCCCTCCGAGTCCCTCTGTTACTGTCACTATACCCCCTCCCTCTAACATGTAAACTCACTGAGCAGTGCCTCAATCCCTCTGTTACTGTGTCACTATACCCCACTCCCTCTAGCATGTAAGCTCACTGAGCAGGCCCTCAATCCCTCTGTTACTGTGTCACTATACCCCACTCCCTCTAAATGTAAACTCAATGAGCAGGCCCTCAATCCCTCTGTTACTGTGTCACTATACCCCACTCCCTCTAACATGTAAACTCACTGAGCAGGGCTCTCAACCCCCCTGTGTGTCCAACTTGTCTGGTTACAACTACATGTCTGTCCGTCCACCCACTGTAAAGCGCTACGTTTGTTGGCATATATATAATATAATAATAATAATAAAAAGATATGTGATATTAGATTCACAAACAAGGAGCAGGCTAAGAACTGCTCAGTTAATGTATGTTGGTGAGTAATATTCCAGCATTTTACATGTAAACACTGATTGACAGGAAAATCCAGTGTTACATTGCCCCTAAACACTAAAGTGCCCGTCCAGATCAGGAGGTTTATCCAGACATAGTAGCAGACGGAATACGTTTGAGACGCAGAACTTTTCAAGAGATCATTCCCACTATACCATGGATATTTTATATTTTAGCCAAGAAGGGGCTTTTGGTTAGCCTTCTCAGAGCAGGCTTTTTTAAGGGGTGGCCTTTCGAAGGCACTGGTAAGCACCATACCTCTGCAGTTATTTGCATTACCAGGGTTGAAGCTCTTTAATTGTGGTTTTTAGATTCGTGCCATATATATTTTTTTCTTTACTGTGCATTTTTTAATATTTTTATTAGTACAAATATAACTACTGATGTGCATGGGTTCTTTCATTCCTGTTTACTTCCTTGGATCTTCTGCATCTGTTTTAACAGCCTTTAATTCAAACGATGGCATTCTCGCCGTACGTGACGCAGCGTTGTTTGGATAGCTTGCAACCAAAATTGAGTTTGGAAATGTAAAAAAAAATTAATTGCGTTCATCACTTGATCCATTAAAATTAGTTACAAAGTGAGCTGCATGTTCAGACTTAGTGTGTATTAGTATTTGGAATGCGAATTCCTATAATTGCTTTTGTTATAATTCCATTATTTTTTCTGCTTTTTATATTTTTACCATAAATAGTTTATTTTATAATCAACAAAAATACCAATGAACAAAACTAACTACACAGAAAAAAATATCAACTTCAAAGGCACTAGCATTATAGGGGAACCTTTTCTGATCTCGTCCATAATGCTTTACCTGAACGCAAAATCCTGCAGCGTTTTGAGTACTTTCACCATAACATGACATGATTTTTTATATTCTCTATCTAAAGTGTAAAAAAATGGTTGTGGGTCACTGACTCCTTTTTGCTTTAACATTGTCCTTTTAACTTTAGGAATAAATTCTCCAAACTACGATAAACTAAATTCTGCGATTTAACTGTACATTTCACACAAAAGATGTGTTTTTCCCCTCTCCATTCTCTTTATTAAAGTTTGCATGTAAACAAAAGCGTTTGAATTATTTTAAGGACCGCAGGGGCCCTCTGGTGACATGCTCCTTCACAGATTGAATGGGTTTTCGTATATCTGTGATTCCACCACGAAATGGCTCATTCCCTTTTGATGGTGAGCCGAGAACCGCCACTTCCCGGAAGGGATACCTTGCTCTTTAAAGTTGGTTGCTATTTGGCAGTGCCTTTCGCTACATTTCCTTGGTTTATTAAAGGATATTGAGCAACAAACCGCAACAAATGGAACTGTGTGCAATCGTCCCCTTGCGCCCCGCACCAGGGTATTTAACAGCTTAAGTTTGTAAGGAGGTCCCCTGTCTCCCCGCACCAAGTGTATTATAACTCCCTGAAGGTTATGTGTAAGTTTGTCCCCTGTCTCCCCACACAGGAGATGGAACGCTATAAGGTTGTGGTGTAAGGAGGTCCCCTGCTCCCCGCACACAGTGTATTATAACTGCAGCTATAAGGTTATGGTGTAAGGAGGTCCCCTGTCTCCCCGCACACGGTGTATTATAACTGCAGCTATAAGGTTATGGTGTAAGGAGGTCCCCTGTCTCCCCGCACACAGTGTATTATAACTGCAGCTATAAGGTTATGGTGTAAGGAGGTCCCCTGTCTCCCGGCACACAGTGTATTATAACTGCAGCTATAAGGTTATGGTGTAAGGAGGTCCCCTGTCTCCCAGCACACAGTGTATTATAACTGCAGCTATAAGGTTATGGTGTAAGGAGGTCCCCTGTCTCCCCGCACACAGTGTATTATAACTGCAGCAAAAGGTTATGGTGTAAGGAGGGCCCCTGTCTCCCAGCACACAGTGTATTATAACTGCAGCTATAAGGTTATGGTGTAAGGAGGTCCCCTGTCTCCCCGCACACAGTGTGTTATAACTGCAGCTATAAGGTTATGGTGTAAGGAGGTCCCCTGTCTCCCCGCACACAGTGTATTATAACTGCAGCTATAAGGTTATGGTGTAAGGAGGTCCCCTGTCTCCCCGCACACAGTGTATTATAACTGCAGCTATATGGTTATGGTGTAAGGAGGTCCCCTGTCTCCCCGCACACTGTGTATTATAACTGCAGCTATAAGGTTATGGTGTAAGGAGGTCCCCTGTCTCCCAGCACACAGTGTATTATAACTGCAGCTATAAGGTTATGGTGTAAGGAGGTCCCCTGTCTCCCCGCACACAGTGTATTATAACTGCAGCTATAAGGTTATAGTGTAAGGAGGTCCCCTGTCTCCCCGCACACAGTGTATTATAACTGCAGCTATAAGGTTATGGTGTAAGGAGGTCCCCCTGTCTCCCCACACACAGTGTATTATAACTGCAGCTATAAGGTTATGGTGTAAGAAGGTCCCCCTGTCTCCCCGCACACAGTGTATTATAACTGCAGCTATAAGGTTATGGTGTAAGGAGATCCCCTGTCTCCCTGCACACAGTGTATTATAATTGCAGCTATAGGGTTATGGTGTAAGGAGGTCCCTGTCTCCCCGCACACAGTGTATTATAACTGCAGCTATAAGGTTATGGTGTAAGGAGGTCCCCTGTCTCCCCGCACGCCGTGTATTATAACTGCAGCTATAAGGTTATGGTGTAAGGAGGTCCCCTGTCTCCCCGCACACAGTGTATTATAACTGCAGCTATAAGGTTATGATGTAAGGAGGTCCCCTGTCTCCCCGCACACAGTGTATTATAACTGCAGCTATAAGGTTATGGTGTAAGGAGGTCCCCTGTCTCCCCGCACACAGTGTATTATAACTGCAACTATAAGGTTATGGTGTAAGGAGGTCCCCTGTCTCCCCGCACACAGTGTTTTATAACTGCAGCTATAAGGTTATGGTGTAAGAAGGTCCCCTGTCTCCCCGCACACAGTGTATTCTAACTGCAGCTATAAGGTTATGGTGTAAGGAGGACCCCTGTCTCCCCACAAACAGTGTATTATAACTGCAGCTATAAGATTATGGTGTAAGGAGGTCCCCTGTCTCCCCACACACAGTGTATTATAACTGCAGCTATAAGGTTATGGTGTAAGGAGGTCCCTGTCTCCCCACACACAGTGTATTATAACTGCAGCTATAAGGTTATGGTGTAAGGAGGTCCCCTGTCTCCCCACACACAGTGTATTATAACTGCAGCTATAAGGTTATGGTGTAAGGAGGTCCCCTGTCTCCCAGCACACAGTGTATTATAACTGCAGCTATAAGGTTATGGTGTAAGGAGGTCCCCTGTCTCCCGGCACACAGTGTATTATAACTGCAGCTATAAGGTTATGGTGTAAGGAGGTCCCCTGTCTCCCAGCACACAGTGTATTATAACTGCAGCTATAAGGTTATGGTGTAAGGAGGTCCCCTGTCTCCCAGCACACAGTGTATTATAACTGCAGCTATAAGGTTATGGTGTAAGAAGGTCCCCTGTCTCCCCGCACATAGTGTATTATAACTGCAGCTATAAGGTTATGGTGTAAGGAGGTCCCATGTCTCCCCGCACACAGTGTATTATAACTGCAGCTATAAGGTTATGGTGTAAGGAGGTCCCCTTTCTCCCCACACACAGTGTATTCTAACTGCAGCTATAAGGTTATGGTGTAAGGAGGTCCCCTGTCTCCCCGCACACAGTGTATTCTAACTGCAGCTATAAGGTTATGGTGTAAGGAGGTCCCCTGTCTCCCCGCACACAGTGTATTCTAACTGCAGCTATAAGGTTATGGTGTAAGGAGGTCCCCTGTCTCCCAGCACACAGTGTATTATACCTGCAGCTATAAGGTGTAAGGAGATCCCCTGTCTCCCCACACACAGTGTATTATAACTGCAGCTATAAGGTTATGGTGTAAGGAGGTCCCCTGTCTCCCAGCACACAGTGTATTATACCTGCAGCTATAAGGTTATGGTGTAAGAAGGTCCCCTGTCTCCCCGCACACAGTGTATTATAACTGCAGCTACTCTCACACTGAGGCTCTCACAGTGACGCTCTCACACTGACTCTCACACGAAAAGTAAACTCTGTGAATTTTTTTAAATAGACAGAAAGAGAAGGTTTTAATAGTTTTCCAAACTGCTGTCAGGAAACTCTGCGCAGACACAAGTTCTGCTTTTACAAGAACCAGCTTGAATGAAAGAGGAAGTATTATTTTAAGAGCTGAGGTCAGTAGGTTAGTCCAGCTACAATGCTAAGAGTTTATATGGCAGAAACCATTTACAAGACGCCCATAGACTGCTATCGAATCCAACCCAAACCTCTGCAGGGGGAGAGTGACTACATGCAGTAAATGCCAAGCAGGGGGGAAGGTATCATCTGCATGCAGTACATGCCAAGCAGCGTGGGGAAGGTTATTACTTACATGCAGTACATGCTAAAGCAGGGGAGGATGATTATCATCATGCAGTATATGCCAAGCAGGGGGGAGGGTGTGATGGACCGCCTGGCACCCCGACTGGGTGCCTCCGACAATCCCTAGTACCTCCAAATACTTCCAAGCACTACACCAGACACCATCAGCACTGCAGTCCCCACTTCCAGTGTTACAGCAAAGTCTCGCCGTC
>CAKOES020000953.1:0-14031 GCA_933207985.1 Pelobates cultripes | reverse complement strand
CTCCCAATATGTTTGATATTATTCTTTAACTCCATTTTTATCTCAATTTTTTCCAAATTTTTGGTGTCATATCTTTTCCCAGTATCCTGCTCTCCTCTATGTATTGGCAGTGACTCCATTCTTTCCGGACATGCCCAGAAGCAGGAAGGAAGAGGAGCTTGCACTGGGTATGCGCGACATTTGGGGAAGCTCAGAAGTGGATAAATGTGAATGCAGCGAGGGACATGGCTGTTATGCTACAGGGGTTTCTGGAATTGGAACTCAACTGCAGCTTGTAGAACTCCTTAATTACAATAGAAATGAAACGGAGAATCTTCTAAATTATCAATACTGTAGCTTTAAGCAAAGAGGTGATTGAAGGCAATTAGAGAATGAAACGAAATTTTAATGATTGCAATAAATTTTAGTAACTGTGAATAATAGCATATAGGTAATAATTCAATAAGAAGAAACTGTAGATTATGGCAAGCAAAACACAGTTCATAAATAAGTAAATCCTCAGAGATTATTTAAATAGTATACTTAAGCTTGATGGGAGTTATCTTCCATAGGAATAGCATGCAGTCAGCAGTGAAGATTTTAGCAAGCAAGAAACAATTCGGTTATAACTGAGTCTCCAGAGAATAGAATGAAAATGATACTTAAGATTTATGTGAGTATTCCTCCAAGAGATCGGAATTAGAGTCCAAGTATGAATTGGTAAACAGTCCGTTTTCCAGGATCCAATAGAGGATGTAAAGCACAATCCTTTTAGTAGTTCAAAGGGTAAGGGAGGCTTGCGAGTGAAGCTTGTGTAGCCGGCGTCTAAACACGGAGGTAGGTCCCAAAATCACCAAGCACTTTGTATCTGGCGCGGTCTCTCTAAATAGCGTAAGAGAGCCGCATCAGAAAGGGGCAGGGCCGGCTCCGCATACCGGAAACACCGGACCCGGAACAGATACGGCATGACAATGGCTGTCAATTAAGCATTATGGGAAATATTGAATTTAACAAAGGAAATAGAGCTTGCCTTAAGATTCAGCCATTGTCAAGAATTGTCCAGGGTAGGAAAATCACAAAGGACGAAGTAGTCCCTACTTTGTCGTACGTATTTTACATAAAGAGGATTGAACATGAAACAAACAGAGACCAGATTTGGAGAGATGGGGGGAAGTGGAATCTATTTAGGGATAGTAAGTATGGTGTGACACAGTCACTTTATAGAAACTAGAGTCTGATGGGTTGTTTTGGCGTTGTAGCATTGTAGAATAGTTAAAGCGCCACTTGCTATTTACTAACTGGTGTAACATTCCGACAATAGTCATTAGTATAGAATGCCAGCCATCGATTAAGAACTTTATAGAAAACCATGGAAAGAGCAACACCGTTAGTATTCAATGACAGGTATTGTGGGTTTACAGGCTCAAGGAAAGACATTTTACTGGGATAAATGAAACACCTAGTGACACCATGGCTAGGCGAGCTACGCCATAGCAATTAATCCGATCAGTGTTGCAGCGGAGAGAGTGGCACGATTTGCTGCTGTCCCCTGTGGCCCTGAAAGTGAAAAGTAAAACGAATTAATAGGTTATACTCGCTCAGTATGTAATGAGGGAGACCTGATCGACTCTCTCACTGACAGCACATCAGGTCTCTCCATGATAAATAAAACACATAGAAGAGGCATGCAATATTAAAAGGCTCCTGGGCCCTTTTATTTAAAATAATGACCTACTTAAATGGTTTAGGAGATGTCCAGCGCCTGAGCCTTATTATTAAAAAAGGCCCATCAGGGGAGTATGATTGGTTGGGTTACAAGACAACCAATCACGATGCTCTTACTGAGCATTCCAAACATACGAAAGTCTTTGTAAAGACCATTCTCACCTTAAACTTGAAGTGTGCTCAGAACCTTCCATGGACTTACATAGATATTATTTTACGTGACAGGTTTCATGTTTTTTGCAAATCACTTTTTAAAAACAGTTTCAGCATGATATGGGTTTTTTTTGTAATTAAATTACAAATTATAAGCTCTGCCCTTTACCCCTGGCAGTCAGTATAGAGAGAGCCGCCTCCATCTTAGCTCCCTGTCAATCATTGTTATAAGCTCCGCCCATTACACCTGGCAGTCAGTATAGAGAGAGCCACCTCCATCTTAGCTCCCTGTCAATCATTGTTATAAGCTCCACCCTTTACACCTGGCAGTCAGTATAGAGAGAGCCACCTCCATCTTAGCTCCCTGTCAATCATTGTTATAAGCTCCGCCCTTTACACCTGGCAGTCAGTATAAAGAGAGCCACCTCCATCTTAGCTCCCTGTCAATCATTGTTATAAGCTCCGCCCTTTACACCTGGCAGTCAGTATAGAGAGAGCCGCCTCCATCTTAGCTCCCTGTCAATCATTGTTATAAGCTCCGCCCTTTACACCTGGCAGTCAGTATAGAGAGAGCCACCTCCATCTTAGCTCCCTGTCAATCATTGTTATAAGCTCCGCCCTTTACACCTGGCAGTCAGTATAGAGAGAGCCACCTCCATCTTAGCTCCCTGTCAATCATTGTTATAAGCTCCGCCCTTTACACCTGGCAGTCAGTATAGAGAGAGCCACCTCCATCTTAGCTCCCTGTCAATCATTGTTATAAGCTCCGCCCTTTACACCTGGCAGTCAGTATAGAGAGAGCCACCTCCATCTTAGCTCCCTGTCAATCATTGTTATAAGCTCCGCCCTTTACACCTGGCAGTCAGTATAGAGAGAGCCGCCTCCATCTTAGCTCCCTGTCAATCATTGTTATAAGCTCCGCCCTTTACACCTGGCAGTCAGTATAGAGAGAGCCGCCTCCATCTTAGCTC
This sequence comes from Pelobates cultripes, assembly GCA_933207985.1. NCBI lineage: Eukaryota > Metazoa > Chordata > Amphibia > Anura > Pelobatidae > Pelobates > Pelobates cultripes. Next base: position 11,203 of record CAKOES020000953.1, on the reverse strand, counting down.
CCTGTCAATCATTGTTATAAGCTCCGCCCTTTACACCTGGCAGTCAGTATAGAGAGAGCCGCCTCCATCTTAGCTCCCTGTCAATCATTGTTATAAGCTCCGCCCTTTACACCTGGCAGTCAGTATAGAGAGAGCCGCCTCCATCTTAGCTCCCTGTCAATCATTGTTATAAGCTCCGCCCTTTACACCTGGCAGTCAGTATAGAGAGAGCCGCCTCCATCTTAGCTCCCTGTCAATCATTGTTATAAGCTCCGCCCTTTACACCTGGCAGTCAGTATAGAGAGAGCCGCCTCCATCTTAGCTAGGCCGGTGCTAGGATTTTTGACTACACAGGCGAAGATGCATTTTGACGCCCCCCCCCCCCCAAAAATAAATAAACAATGCATCTTCACCTCTGTGTCTCGTAGCCCCCTTTTGAATTTCTTACCCCCATTAGTGTTGCATATCCACTCTCTTGAATGTCTTACCCCTTTGGCCCCTTTGTGCCTTACACCCCCCTTTAGTGTGTCTCCTACAACCCCTATTATGTATTTCTTACTTCCCTGCCAGCCCCTATCTATCTCTCTTTTTCTCCCACATAGACATAGATACAGGCTAAAATACATACATGCACAAATACACAAACATACAGACACACAACCATACAAGCACACAGACATAATTTTTCAGGCACACAGTCACAAAGATATACAGACACACAGTCATAAAAGGCACACAAACAAACACAGTCATACAATCTACACATACAGGTACATTGTCGTACAAACACAGACATACATTCATACAGACACAGGCATTCACAGAAATACATACACAGACATAAAGAAACAGAGATAGGCATACAGAGACATACATACACAGACAAACAAAGAACCCTGCACACTGACACCGTGTAAATGCTCCGGCCATCAACAGAGGTGGATGCTCCATGTCAGGCAGACATTGCTGGATCCACCAGTAAAGTCTTCAAAGGGAATAAACACAGGCAACACTCCAATAGTAAGGATGGTATATTTATTGGTAGGTGAACCACCCCATAGAAAGTGTGATGTTTCAGCTCATGCAATAAGGCTCTGCTGAGCCAAAACGACGCACTTTCTTTGGGGTGGTTCACCTATCAATAAATATACCATCCTTACTATTGGAGTGTTGCCTGCGTTTATTCCTTTTGAATACATTTACACAGTCATACAGAGACATACATACTGTATGTCTCTGTATGACGGTCTGTGTATGTACACAGGATAGCTAAAAGATAGATCCCCATCTGTCGTGCAACTTCAACAATGCTTTGAAAGCTGGGGCTCTACCGATTCCCCATTCTTGCAGGATTGTATTTAGCATGGAGCAGTATTTGTGTGTTTGACTGTAAGCATGTGTTTGTATGGAGTATGTTTGTATGATTGTAGAGGTGTGTTTGTATGTAGTGTTTGCATTTGAATGCAAGCATGCATTTATGTGTAGTGTTGGTTTTTGAACGCAGGTGTGTGTTTATATATAATTTTGGTGTCTGATACAGAGGTGTGTTTGTATGTAGTGTTGACATTTGAATGCAGGGGTGTGTTTGTATGTAGTGTTGACGTTTGCATGTAGGTGTTTGTGTGTAGTGTTGTGTTTGAATGCTGAGATATATGCACATATACACATACACTGCCACACACGCACACACTGTGATACACATACACAAAGATACACACACTGACACATGCAGATATACATATACACAAACTGATACACATTCAAATAGACACACAGGTACACACAAACACTGACAGACATACAGATAAACACACAGTGACATACAGACACACATACACAATGATAGGGAAGAAGACACACAAAGACACACTAACAGACAGACACACACACACTAACAGACATTTAGATACACACAGACACATGGACAGAGACATATACATACACACACTGACAGACATGGATGCACACACACACACTGACAGACATAGATACACACACACACACTGACAGACATACACACACACACACTGACAGAGATAGATACACACACACACTGACAGACATACACACACACACACTGACAGACATAGAGCACACACACACACACACTGACAGACATACACACACACACACACACTGACAGTCATAGATACACACAAACACTGATAGATATACACACACACACACACACTGACAGACAGATACACACACACACACACTGACAGATTATATACACACACACACACTGACAGACATAGATACACACAGACACACTCTGACAGATATACACACACACACACTGACAGAGTTACACACACACACTGACAGATATAGATACACACACACATAATTGATATTATATACATAAACATACTGATAGATATAGATAAGGACACAGACACACTGATAGATATATACACACACACTGACAGATATAGGATAGCTACTACAGACACACTGATACAGATATATACACATTATTAATTGGATAGATATACACACACACACACTGACAGACATATACACACACAGACACACTGACAGACATATACACACACACTGACAGACATATATACACACAGACACACTGACAGACATATACACACACACTGACAGACATATATACACACAGACACACTGACCAACAGGTTCAGAAGGGGGGCTTACCTGGGATCCAAAGTGCTGCCTGAGGTAGTTGGGAGTTGGAGGAGCTGGTCCTGCCCAGCCCCCCTCCTCTCTGCCTTCTGCTGCTCTAGTCTTCTTGGGAGGACTTCCTCCCATGCTGAATAGAAGGGGGCCAGTGGTAGCTCCGCCCCTGCTGGGCACCAGCCGCGCTGTGTGCTTCAGTGGGAGCAGGGATATGACGTTCATATCCCCGCCCCCTCCACACAGTCCGCGGCAATGCAGGTTGGCGCTCGGCCACGCTACAAGAAGTGACCGGCAGGAGAGGGGCGCTGTGCACTTCTCTCCTGCAGGCCACCCGGACATTTGCGCCCCCGGGCCGGTGTGCCCTAAGGCGGCCGCCTGTGCCGCCTTATGGACGCGCCGGCCCTGATCTTAGCTCCCTGTCAATCATTGTTATAAGCTCCGCCCTTTACACCTGGCAGTCAGTATAGAGAGAGCCACCTCCATCTTAGCTCCCTGTCAATCATTGCTATAAGCTCCGCCCTTTACACCTGGCAGTCAGTATAGAGAGAGCCGCCTCCATCTTAGCTCCCTATCAATCATTGTTATAAGCTCCGCCCTTTACACCTGGCAGTCAGCATAGAGAGAGCCACCCATCTTAGCCTCAATCATTGTTATAAGCTCCTACTTTTACATGGGCAAAGTCAAAGTATAAGAGCCATCTTAGCTCCCTGTCAATCATTGTTATAAGCTCCGCCCTTTACACCTGGCAGTCAGTATAGAGAGAGCCGCCTCCACCTTAGCTCCCTGTCAATCATTGTTATAAGCTCCGCCTTTTACACCTGGCAGTCAGTATAGAGAGAGCCACCTCCATCTTAGCTCCCTGTCAGTCATTGTTATAAGCTCCGCCCTTTACACCTGGCAGTCAGTATAGAGAGCCACCTCCATCTTAGCTCCCTGTCAATAATTGTTATAAGCTCCGCCCATTACACCTGGCAGTCAGTATAGAGAGAGCCGCCTCCATCTTAGCTCCCTGTCAATCATTGTTATAAGCTCCTCCCTTTACACCTGGCAGTCAGTATAGAGAGCATACAGAGAGGAGGAGAAATTAAACAATGTTTCTATTTTCCATTCTCCAATGTACTACAGTGTGTGCCCTGACTGTGCCTTGTCTGAACTGGAATGTAATGTCATGTATTAAATCTAATGTAAATTGAAAAGAAAATGGAGCATCACATAAAAAGGCTAAAAAAAGGTTATGGGTAATTTTTAATGTTTTATTCAGCAATGTAATTTCCCTAAAAGTAACAGTTCTCCTTTAATATATCTTAAAATTTGAAGGTGATGTTCCAATACTCTGTATCAAAGTTCCCATTAAGGAAATAATCCTTATTATTAAATAATGCCCAGAATTCATTGTTTTTGGCTGACACTTTATAGTAAATATGAAAAGTAAGATGGAAGGAAATTAACTATAATTTGCATTATTAAAAAGCAATTACACAGTAATTCATAAAGCAGCTAGAATGTGATGTGACTTGGCAATGCCCGACATTCCTCTGTACGTGACACTGCCTCTGCCACTGGGTGATAATATGTGTCAGTTATTATGTGACAGGTAAGTGGATGTGTCCCTGTGCTGTGTGATCATGTAAAGGGAATGTGGGGATCTAATGCAGGTCATCAGGCAGCCCAGCCTTCTTTATAAAAAGCCTTTTCCAGTCCCAATGTCTCTCACTCAGGTGAACTCGCTGTCAGCATCGTACAGGACGAGGAGGATACAGGTACAGGTGAGTGATGCTAGGATACAGGACCGTACCGGTGATCCAGCCCAGGTACCGGTCAGCTGACATTTTTTATATATTCAGTCTATTATCTGATAAATCCTGGTTATATCACGATGTGTTAAAGGAAATCTCCAGAAACACCATAAGTTGTTATGGTGCCACGAGGTCCCTGGTGCTGGGTTACCTTTATGGGTTAAAGAATTTGAAAATGACATTACCTTAAGTGGCTTGCTGACTATTGGATTAGGATTATCAATGTGTTTTGTGAATCAGAATGTCCGGTTGAACCCAGAGCTATATTTCTAAGACGTCTCCCCATTTATTTAGTGCAGGGATGTCCTTTAGCTGAGTGCTCGGGGTCCTATTGGCTGCTGTGATGTCACTCAACTCCAGTTGGAAGCATCCAATCATTGTAAAAGAAGTCACAATTGGGGGACTCCCAGGAGGTTCTGTCTAGATTTTATCTCATAAAATGAGCCTCTCCTGCGGGTGAGGAGAGTAGCAGCCTGCTCAGCAATGAAAATCACATATTCCTGTTATTAACATTAAAATACCCTCCCTTATTGGTAAGGCAAAGAAAAAAAACACAAAAGATTGTATGTTCTTCAATTAGATATAAAGTAGGACTGCTTTCTGAGAATCCATTGCTTCTCTCTGAGCTTGAATCTAGAGATTCTCAGAGAAGCAAACCCAGATTCCACTTATTACACGATGAGATGTCACATAGATTAATAACGGAATGTGTTTGTGTTTGTAAAGGCTGAGATCCACGAGTTGGCATGGAAACTGCTAAATATAAACAGTGCCATCTTTCAGAACCCCATCTGTGCTTATTTAAAGGGCTGTGGGGCTGAATCTATACCCCCAAATCACCTCATTAAGATTCTGGTGCTTAGCTTGTCCCGTAAATCAAATTATAAATAAAATTTTAGGATGGAATTTGTTCTCTTATTGTCGTAGCTTTTAACAAGTTAATGCAAACCATATTCAATGTGAAACTGAAATACGGCGCAAAGGTCATGTTTGATGCCATTTCTTTTATTTGTTAGTGAGAGATAAGATCAGATTACTTGATTATTAAAATCTATAGTCTTTTCTTTATCTCCACAAATCTTTTACTTATCAAGTAAAAAATAAATCCCTTATACCTTCCACACAGACACAATTAATATCCCAAGATATATCCCAGAGCTCGCCCAAGATATATCCCGGAGCTCGCCCAAGATATAACCCAGAGCTCGCCCAAGATATATCCCAGAGCTCGTCAAAGATATATCCCAGAGCTCGCCCAATATATATCCCAGAGCTCGCCCAAGATATATCCTGGAACTCGACCAAGATATCCTGTAACTCACCCAAGATATATCCCAGAGCTCGCCCAAGATATATCCTGGAACTCGCCCAAGATATCCCGTAGCTCACACAAGATATATCCCAGAGCTCGCCCTAGATATCCCGTAACTCGCCCAAGATATATCCCAGAGCTCGCCCTAGATATCCCGGAGCTCGCCCAAGATAAATCCCAGAGCTCGCCCAAGATATATCCTGGAACTCGCCCTAGATATCCTGGAGCTTGTCCAAGATATATCCCAGAGCTCGCCCAAGATTTATCCTGGAGCTCGCACTAGATATTCCAGAGCTCGCCCAAGATATATCCTAGAGCTCACACTAGATATATCCCAGAGCTCGCCCAAGATATATCCTGGAGCTCGCCCAAGATATATCCCAGAGCTCGTCAAAGATATATCCCAGAGCTCGTCCAAGATATATCCCAGAGCTCGCCCAAGATATGTCCTGGAGCTCGCCCAAGATATCCCGTAGCTCACACAAGATATATCCCAGAGCTCGCCCTAGATATCCCGTAACTCGCCCAAGATATATCCCAGAGCTCGCCCTAGATATCCCGGAGCTCGCCCAAGATAAATCCCAGAGCTCGCCCAAGATATATCCTGGAACTCGCCCTAGATATCCTGGAGCTTGTCCAAGATATATCCCAGAGCTCGCCCAAGATTTATCCTGGAGCTCGCACTAGATATTCCAGAGCTCGCCCAAGATATATCCTAGAGCTCACACTAGATATATCCCAGAGCTCGCCCAAGATATATCCTGGAGCTCGCCCAAGATATATCCCAGAGCTCGTCAAAGATATATCCCAGAGCTCGTCCAAGATATATCCCAGAGCTCACCCAAGATATATCCTGGAGCTCGCCCAAGATATCCCGTAGCTCACCCAAGATATATCCCAGAGCTCGCCCTAGATATCCCGTAACTCGCCCAAGATATATCCCAGAGCTCACCCTAGATATCTCGGAGCTCGCCCAAGATAAATCCCAGAGCTCGCCCAAGATATATCCTGGAACTCGCCCTAGATATCCTGGAGCTCGTCCAAGATATATCCCAGAGCTCGCCCAAGATTTATCCTGGAGCTCGCACTAGATATTCCAGAGCTCGCCCAAGATATATCCTAGAGCTCACCCTAGATATATCCCAGAGCTCGCCCAAGATATATCCCAGAGCTTGCCCAAGATATATCCTGGAGCTCACCCAAGATGTATCCCAGAGCTCGCCCAAGATATATACTGGAGCTCATGTAACGGATCGCCTGGCACCCCGACTGGGTACCTCCGTTGAAAGATGCTCCTAGCGCTTCCTGAGGACTCCAAGCACTGCAGCCGACACCACAATCACCGAACCAGAGAAGCGTATACCTTCTCTCAAGCATATGAATGCTGTAGACAGTTGAATAGGAACCATACGAATAGGTTTACTCTCCTAGCAGTCAAACTGGAACAGCATACAATAAATCCTTCCCCCAATAATGAGACGACACTTCACTTTGAGGGTTAAACAGGAACTCCCTGTACTGTCACATACAGTCTCTTTTATTCCCAATCCACAAACATAGTACAGCCCACAGGGCGTTACAAAACAGCCAATCAATCCATACAATACACCCAGACACTCCCACACAAAATCCTCCCCTCTGCAGGTGATATGATTACTGAACACAATGGGTAATCTAATTATCACAGCCAGAGAAATACAGTTTCATAAAACACATCACAGGGACCCCAAAACATGCAATAACCCCATAAAAATATCCTTGGAACTGGGGGATCTGGGTGAACCACATATCCAAAATTCACCCAGATCCGTTCAGTACTTTGGAAAATACAGTTTAATGCAGATTCTGCAGAACATATACAGGCTAAATAAAAAACAATCACTGTATAATGTGTCCCCTGCTGTATAGTCCAAAACCACCGCACGATGTCTCTGTGCAACAAATACTGGCGAGATGGCACCGTGTTGAAAAGTCCACACAGTGTCTGTGAGTTAAAATGGCCGCCATCCATTGTTCTCACCATGTGCTTCTGATACAGGAAATGGTGGCCACCCAGTAACTCCACAGTATGTCCCCAGATGGTTCTTAAAAGGGCCAGCAGCAGCACAACACAAATCCATTATGCCCAAATCATGTCTTTAAAGGGCAATACATCCCAGGGGCCATAGTCACATGGCAGGAGGCTGGCAACCAGGCTTCTCCAGTGCATAGTGGCGAGGTTGGTTCCGCCACAGCTCACACTAGATATCCGGGAGCTTGCCCAAGATATATCCTGGAGCTTGCACTAGATACCCCGGAGCTTGCACTAGATATCCCGGCGCTCGCCCAAGATATATCCCGGAGTTCGCCCAAGATATATCCTGGAGCTCACCCTAGATATCCCGGAGCTCGCCCAAGATATATCCCAGAGCTCGCACCAGATATCCCAGAGCTCTGCTGGCTCTTAGAGAAGTACTTACAACCTCCAGAGAATAAAGAAACTGTTTTTGCCAGAATAAATGGTTTGATAGTCTCAAACTGTTAATTTATTCTGGAAAGCGAGTTAATGCCTGCGCCCTGTTCCATATATCTGAGCCTGGCTCTCCCGCATGCCATGAATATATCAGATATTGGCTGCTGAAATGATATAATTACTATCAATCAGTGAGTGATAAAGATGCCTTCAATGACTGTAAACAAAGTCAGCATTATAATGAGACACATTACCCCCCAGCCACGTGTTAGTAGACTATGAAATACCTGCCATGCTATTTGTTTTTAAATAAGTTATTCAGTCCCCATGATCTCAATTCTGAAATATAATAAACTGACAATTGGCAAACGAAGGCCAGAATCGCCGGCTTGAACCCTGTGCTCCTAGGTCAGGTATATTGCAAGGTATATTTTTTTTCTTAAACTAGCAAGATGTATCGATCGATAGTGAAACTGGAGAATTTTACCAAATTTTTGCACATATTATCTTCAATGTGTAATTCAATATTTAGTGAGCTATAATATGGTATCCCGTGAATAAACCCCAATATCTGACTAGTTATAATGTTTGCTATTCTATTTTAACTATCCTTCCTGCGTGCATCATTTCTGTATCTTGAAAATGAATAGCTATGAAACAATTACATATGATAGCGATTGTGAGATATTACGTGGTTACGTAGATGTCACTTCATTTATTCACGTTAAATGTATACTTAATTAAAAGATTGTAGCTAAAGGACCACTATAGTCACCCAGACCACTTCAGCTCAATGAAGTGGTCAGGGTGCCAGGTCCCTCTAGTTTTAACCCTGTAGCTGAAAACATAGCAGTTTCAGAGAAACTGCTATGTTTACACTGAGGGTTAATCCAGCCTCTAGTGGCTATCTTCCTGACAGCCACCAGAGGCTGCTTCCGCGATTTACACTGAGTAAATCGCACTTATTTGATGCTGGATGTCCTCACGGAGTCCAGGGTCCAATAAGATCCCCAGAGGAAAGCACTGAGTAATGGTTTCCTATGGGCGGGTTTAAATGCGCACGTGCCATTGGCCGCACATGCGCATTTGGCTCCACTCGGGAGCTGACGTCAATGGAGGAGTAGAGGTCACCAGTGTCGAGGGAGCCTGATGCTCGATTAAGAGAAGCAAATAAATGGCTAGTTACCAGTTATTCACCGCGGAACATATTTGTATTCCTATGCTATAGTGTTCCTTTAAAATGTATTTCTTAATCATTTCACTGTTACATTCTACTAAAAAATAGTATGGCTTGAAATACCCTTACTGACAAACATAGCATTAAATGGTTTTGTTTACTTTAGAAAAACCTAAATCATTCTAAGCACCAAACGTACCTCAGCTTAATGAAGTGGTTTTGGTGTATAGATTACTCCCCTAGAGTCTCACTGTTCAATTGTCTGAATTTTATGAATTAAATTACTTTATTTCTGCAAACCTGGCAATCATTTACCTTATCGTCACACTTTCTGAAAAGATAGATCCATTTAGAACCTTTGCTTTCACATCAGCAGAATATTTACTTTAGAACTTGCAGAGGTGGTAGAACCATTGTATCTTCCCTGCTTAAAGCTATACAGCAGCTAATGCCATTTAAGTCAACACAGAGGGGGACGTCTTATCTCCCTGTTCAGAGCTGTTAATCAGCATATGTTGCATGAAGTATTTCTCCTGCCAGCAGCCTCCTGTGTGAGATAAGCCATAGATCTAACATAGAGACTGAAGAAAAGACTTGGGACCTTTTATAACATAGCCTTATTATGCTGGTTTTATTTTTTATTTTTAGATTATTTGTGAATGATCTGGTATTTAATTAACGTTATATATATTGTTTATTAATATTAATTTTCCTTTTTTTATATAGATTCAAAATATGCCTGGGGTACATCCTCATAACTGTTTGAGGATATCCTCGAAAACAGATTGCATTCTTGTGAGGACATATTGCCTGTATGTTTGGAGATACATGACATTTTATCCCATACAGGGAGATTTTATATATCAGTGCAGAGCATCCAGGCTATTCCAGTCATTGAGAATCATTCACTGCGTCCATCAGAGCGAGTTTATTTAAAGGGACACTATAGTCACCTGAACAGCTTTAGCTTAATGAAGCAGTTTTGGTGTATAGAACATGCCCCTGCAGCCTCACTGCTCAATCCTCTGCCATTTAGGAGTTAAATCCTTTGTTTATGAACCCTAGTCACACCTCCCTGCATGTGACTTGCACAGCCTTCCATAAACACTTCCTGTAAAGAGAGCCCTATTTAGGCTTTCTTTATTGCAAGTTCTATTTAATTAAGATTTTCTTATCCCCTGTTATGTTAATAGCTTGCTAGACCCTGCAAAAGCCTCCTGTATGTGATTAAAGTTCAATTTAGAGATTGAGATACAATTATTTACGGTAAATTACATCTGGGTTTGAAAGTGAAACCAGTTTTTTTTCCATGCAGGCTCTGTCAATCATAGCCAGGGGAGGTGTGGCTAGGGCTGCATAAACAGAAACAAAGTGATTTAACTCCTAAATGACAGTGAATTGAGCAGTGAAATTGCAGGGGAATGATCTATACACTAAAATTGCTTTATTTAGCTAAAGTAATTTAGGTGACTATAGTGTTCCTTTAACCCCTTAAGGACCAAACTTTTGGAATAAAAGGGAATCATGACATGTCACACATGTCATGTGTCCTTAAGGGGTTAATGCACAATTAATAAATAGGTCCCTAAGTAATGAGCTCATATAGACTCTCGGCCTGTCACCAGGCATCTCACAGTGCACACTGTCAGTCTTATAAGTCCAGGTATATGATCAGTTCATAATATACGCCGGTGCAAGAACCTTTTTCGCCAGTTATGTCACAGCAGGAAAGTTTACTTCACTTTGATCAAAGAAATACAGGTTAAATCTTTTTTTTTTTCAATGTTAATGTCAGAAAAAACAACATACATTATAAACAATAATAAAACACAATAACA
>CAKOES020000952.1:0-14310 GCA_933207985.1 Pelobates cultripes | reverse complement strand
TTATACTGTTTGCTGTGAAAGAATTTAGAAAAAGTTGTAAAATATATAAGATGCTAGTTAGAGATAGAGTCTCTGCCCTGAGTGTGCTTATTTTAAATGACTCTGAAGGCACTCTGTGGGTGTCATATCCTTGTCCTCTCAACCCTGCAACTATAACAAAATGCCATTTTGCAGTAACAGCAATGTTTATATAACAGGGCTAATGTGCCTCTAGTAGCTATTACACTGATAGCCACCAGAGGTGCTTCTGTCCCAATAGGCTAATGAAACTTGGCCATTTAATCAAATGTTCTCATAGAGACCATTTGATTGGCACAGCATAGCGTTTTGCATTGCATACACACTAGCCTCCCAACGCTTTTCTTTTGGATTGGAAAACATTGGATTGGCTGGATTGATGATCTCAGTCAAGTAGGCGGGGCTGACCACAGAGAGTGCTCCTTGAGGAGAAAAGGTAAGTATATTCCTTTTTTTCTTTAGCATTGGGGTGCGGTACCCCAACCAGTGAGCAGGTCTCTATAGCATTAGAAATCCATTTTTTTCCCCTAACACTATGGTGTTTCTTTCATTTTTTTTTAAGCTACAATCTTTCACATTGGATTAATGGTCTTTTGAAAAAGCAACTAAGTCGAACACACAACATTTGTATTGTTGCATACTAACTTTTTTATGCTCTCATATAAATTCGCTATGGTGAGATATAATAATGTTTTTTAATTCAAAACATTTATAAAAAGCATTATTAGCTGGAATTGGACTGAACTGACAAAGCACTACAACTGTAATAACAAATTGCTTCTAAGCCTATGCAAATATGTTTTTGAAGTAGTTTTTAGATACTCCCATTTGCATTCAGTTCAAATGAAATAATACTTTTCATAATAGACAACTGACATCCTGAGAAATAGTTTTCATTGCTGTTTGAATACTATCAGTTAACTCTGTGACCCTAGATCCTTAAAGAGATTAAGATTTTAATTTGCTCAGCCTGGCATATTTATTCCATCTCCCTCCTCAAAGTCATTGGAGCATGGGTGTATCAATTCCTTTATTGCCTAATGTGCCAGGCAAACGTGAATGAGTTTTTTTGTTTTTTTTTATATCAGTTCAATTTGTCACTGCACTGGAGATCTGTTTGACTTTCATATTGAAAACCTTCTTAAAAATAATGAAGCACTTCAACACTTTAGAATTACTTTGTGTTACACATAGTTATTTGAAATTATTGTAGCACTTCAGTGTCTTTATAAGTACTTCTCTTTGCAAGTGAATGGGGTTCAGGAACTGCAGAGTATTGTATGATTTAAAATTATTAGTTTTCTGATTTTTAGGAGAGCTTCAATCTTCTTAATTAGAATTCCAATGTGTAAAGCGCTCCAGTAACTTTAAATTGCTGTGTGTCGCGTTCCCTACATCCAAGATTACATCAGGCAGGAATTCTAATAGAGTACTGTAGAATTCTAATTCTGTTTGAAGTGCACATCCTTTAAAAAAATATTTGTGTTGCATTTAATTATTTCTCATTAAAATTAGTCAATCCTAACTATCCGGTATAATGATTAAACCATGCATCTTTATTTTAATAGATGCCTAATCAATTATATTCCTGCTAGTATACCAATCTATGTGTGAAATGAATCTTATTGCGAGTAGCCCATGTGACATATAAGGAGTTAACAGAGAACTTCGAAGAAATAATTATGTTGTAAAAATTGCATATATGTGCTAAAATATCACATGCAAGTAACTAATGTTTATAGGGAAACTGTCACTAGAATTTACAACAATAAATAAAAAAATTAATTTCAATTTCTTGTTCATTTTATTTAAAATTTATATGAAAGATATGACAAATTATATCATATTGTAGTTCAAAGAAGGTAAAGTTGGTTTTGCCAGTTGCAAAGGACGGTGCAACAATGATTGACAGGGAGCCAAGATGAATGAGCTGAATTGCAGGAAAAAGTAGTGTGGATTACTACATTTTTTTTTTTCACACGTCATAAAAATGTATTTGTTGAATATAAGTTTACGTAAACATAACATAAAAATTCATGAGAAGTAACAGTTCCCCCTTAAAGGGATATCATAACCTAAAGATGTAATATTCAACAAGAAATTGTTTATGTAATTGTGACAGTTGTCACCAACACTGAGAACATAAGATGGACACTTCAATTAGATCCCTGGATGACTACTATGTTTAAGTCACTCTGTGCCCATTGTAGGTGCAGGGAGTATGTGTAATGTATGTGTATTATGTATATATTGTTAATTGTTTGTGTGCTCTCATGTTCTGCTGATGTTAGCTACCAACTAAGAGGATTTGGACATGGAACCTGTATAGCGCCCTCTGTTGGTTGCAGCAATAGCTATATGCACTACCTGAATAGCAAGGCTTGTTATTTGCATATTCGGGTAGATTCGCATATTACTAATTCTGCATGCTGGAGAGATATATTGTGTTAATTATTATCTTCCCCAATCCCTTAAAAATATGTCATTAAGTTATCATAATTTGCTGTATGTTGTCTGCTATGATTTGGTTACTTGTATTTTTTTTAAGTTGTCACAGCAATCTATATGTAATGAGTCTATGGACTAGTCCCGAGAAAAATAAAGATTTGCATGTCAGTTCCTTTTGGAACTTGTGTTCTTTGTGGATATGTATAGATCCTAGTGACAGAATCTTTGGATCAGTTTCCTGGTTGCAGGATGTGGCGAAAGTAACCTCACCACTGGTTTTTGGAGGGGTCTGTTTGCCAGCCTCCTGCCCTGTGACTCTGGCCCTGGGATGTATTGCCCTTCTAGAAACTGATGTGGGCATACTTGATTTTATTATGCTGCTGCTGGCCCTTTAAGAACCATCTGGGGACATACTGTGGAGTTACTGGGTGGCCACCATTTCATGTATCAGAGGCACATGGTGAGAATGGATGGCGGCCATTTTAACTCACAGACACTGTTTGGACGCTTCTACATGGAGCCATCTCGCCAGTATTTGGTGCACGAAGACATCGTTCAATAGTTTTAAACTATACAACAGGGGACACATTATACAGTAATTATTTTTCATATAGGCTGTATATGTTCTGCGGAATCTGCATTAAAATGCATCTTCCAAACTACTGAACGGATCTGGGTGAATTTTGGTTATGTGGTTTATGGGGTTATTGCATGTTTTGGGGTCCCTGTGATATGTTTTATAATACTGTATTTCTCTGCCTGTGATAATTAGATTAATCATATCACAGGCAGAGGGGAGGATTTTGTGTGGGAGTGTCTGTGTGTATTGTACGGATTGATTTGTTGTATTTCAAAACCCTGTGGGCAGTACTATGTTTGTGGATTGTGAATAAAAGAGGCTGTATGTGCCAGTACAGTCAGTTCTGCTTGACCTCAAAACGAAGTGTCGTCTTGTTATTGGGGGAATTGGATTGTATGCTGATTGCCAGGAGTGTAAGCTGATTGTATGCTTTTCCTGTTCAGCTGCTTACAGCATTCATATGCTTGAGAGCATTCGTATGCTTCTCCGGTTCGGTGGTTGTGGTGTCTGCTGCAGTGCTTGGAGTCCTCAGGAAGCACTAGGAGCATCCTTCAACGGAGGTACCCAGTCGGGGTGCCAGGTGATCCATTACACAGGATATCTCTAATCCTGGGCTGAATCAAAAGAGCTAGGCCTGAAAGCCACAGTTGCCTTTGTAAAGGCAATAACTAAAATCTGACACTTTAGCAAATTAGAATATGCATATAAAAGTTAACAGATCTGCATCTTGTATTTTAAAATCACGTAAGAGAAATAGACAGGTCATGGAATACACACATTCCATTTGAAGCAATATTTTGACTTATTGCTCCAGGCTTTCAAGCAATCACAATAGCTAAAAGTCAAATAAAAAAAAGTCAAATTCCTGTGCTCTAGTGACAGAACTCTTGGCTCTTGACGTGATATTTTTTTGCACTTACAAATATTGGCATTCACAGAAATTGTTGAGATTGTAGTTTGTTATTCTAGTGCATGTAGGAAAGATATCCTGAACCAAATCCACAGACTCATACTTCCAATGCCACATTTCTATTCAACTTTCTGATCTGGCCTCTTTTTTCCTCATTTTACAAACCTCCTTCTACTCAAGTCACAGTGCCATCTCCTGTGCTGTACCAACCTTGCCAATCTCCTTATTTTTCCTGCTGATTCTTATTTCACCTAAAATGTTTATTATAAAATTTAAATAATTTCTATGCAGCTTTCTGCATGTGATCAGTTTCATAACAGGTTATCAATATCATGGATTCTCCCTTCATGTCTGTCTTTATCACCCCAATCACATTCTACACTGCTTGCTTGTCTGTTAGCTTGCCTACAAGATGCAGACATTCAATCTTTCACTACCAGTATGCATTTACACGTATGTTTAATATCATGTTTCTTAAGTCAGCATGTCTGTTATCTCGTAACAGTGCATAAACCAGAAGACACACTGATCACAAATGAAATGTATTTAAGCCTCAGATATTTTAGGGATTTTCAGTAAGTGGTTATTTAGTGATTTACTATAAAAATATAAATATAATCAGAACTGAAGTTTCCATATTACATATCTTTCTATTATATGTTTCAAAGCAAGGTTATTTTTTTTTTATCAATCAATAGTATTATTTTTTGTCTATGTCTCAGCAGCCTTAGGTATACAATTTAGGTCTAAAATTCCTGTTTAAAATATGGGAATTCTACACTCTTTCTTTACATTTCAAATTCACACACTTTTTTCTGTGACTGAACTGATGCAGCTGATACAACAGATTTTGAATGATATACTAGATGTTTTATAAATTCCCTAGTTGCTGTTATTACAGTTTTGTGAAGTTTACACACTGAGGCATTTTGAGAACTGGTGCTGAGGACTCCCCTTTATGTCTCTTTATGTATGGGAGTACCTCTCATAATCCATATATAGCTTGTATTTTTATTAAATGTAAGGTCATCTGTGGCTTATGTGTTTTCATTAATCTTTTGTGGGGGTATTTATGTGATTGCACACTCTTCCCCATTTGACCCGGGTGAGATCAAACATTTGCCCTTCATTATTGTTTTGGAACAAAGTCTTTAGATTCCCTACTTGATAGCCTAGAAAGTTTTTTTCAGTGTTATATTAAGTAATGAATACATTTAGCCACTATTGCCACCTTGGGATCCTTTGTGACATTATTATTATTATTATTATTATGTTATTATTTATATAGCGTCATCAAATTCTGCAGCGCTTTACAATGGGTGGACAAACGGACAGGTAGTTGTAACCAGACAAGTTTGACAAACAGGAACAGAGGGGTTGAGGGCCCTGTTTAATGAGCTTACATGCTAGAGGGAGTGGGGTAAAGTGACACAAAAGGTAAGGATAGTATTAGACTAGTGACAGTTGCAAAAGAGGAATCAGTTGGGAGCTATTAACAGTTTAATTGATACTATTTTATGAAGTGGGTTTTTAATGATTTTTTTTTGAAGGAGTGGAGACTGGGTGAGCATCTAACGGAGGAGGGAAGCGAGTTCCACAGGAACGGTGCAGCCCTCGAGAAATCTTGAAGGCGAGCATCAGAGGTGGAAGTAAGGACAGAAGATAGACGTAAGTCTTCAGCAGATCGTAAGGGCCTAGACGGGACATTCTTGTGTATTAGAGAGGATAGATAGGTGGGAGCAGCATTATGTAGAGATTTGAAAGCAAGAACCAGAATTTTAAATTGAGCCCTATATCTTACAGAAAGCCAATTTAGGGACTGACAGAAGGGTAAGGCGTGGGTGGAATGGCCTTGCCGCCGCATTCATATTGGACTGTAACGGCACAAGTTGGGAGCACCTAAGACCACTGAGATGCGGATTACAGTAGTCAAGGCGAGAAAGGACAGTGGAATGGACCAATACCTTAGTCGCATCTGGCTTTAAGTAGGGTCGGATGCGTGCAATATTTTTGAGATGGAAATGACAGGATTTGGAGATAGACTAAACATGAAGCTTGAAGGAGAGGTTGGAGTCAAAGAGAACACCTAAGCAGCGAGCCTGCGTAGTGACCACGAGATTTTGTAGCGAGTAGATCATTGGATACTTTGGTAAGTGCCATTTCCACAGAGTGCTTAACGCGGAAACCAGACTAAAGCGGGTCTAGCGGAGAGTTGGACTCGAGGAAGTCTGTCAATCTCGCATACACAATTCTTTCAAGGATCTTGGATGCAAAAGGCAGTAGCGCGATAGGATGGTAGTTGGATGGGGAGTTAGGGTCAAGGTTGGGCTTCTTTAGAATTGGGGTTACAGTTGCATGTTTGAAGGGCGATGGAAATATACCAGAGGAAAGAGAGAGAGATTGAGAATTTTAGTGAGAGGTGGATAAAGAGAAGAATACAGAGTACGGATGAGATGCGAGGGAATTGGATCTAGGGAGCAGGTGGTGGGACGGGAGGACTGGAGCAGAGCAGAAACCTCTTCCAAAGTAGCGGGTGTGAATGAACATAGAACAGCAGAGGGAGGGGAGTTAGGGGAAGTATTGTAAGGGGAGGAAGAAAGATGAGAGATGATTGTAGAGATCTTGTCAGTGAAGTGAGTTGCAAAGTCTGAGGCTGTAAAGTTAGTAGGTGGAGGAGGAACAATAGGGTGAAGAAAAGAGTTAAATGTGTGAAATAGTTATTTGGGTTCGCGGGAGAGTGTGGTTATAAGGGTATTGAAGTAATTTACTTTTGCAGAGGAAAGTGCCAAGCTGTATGAGCTCAGCATAAATTTATAGTGGAGAAAGTCAGGTGCACAGTGAGACTTTCTCCAACAGCTTTCAGCAGTTCTTGAGCATTTTTGGAGGTATCGAGTCAGCTTGGTGTGCCAAGGTTGTTGTTGGGGGCGCCTGCGGCATTTAAATGTAGAAGGTGCCATGATGTCTAGAGAGGAGAGGGTGGAATTGTAGAAGGAGGTTGCAGAAATAGGACAGGTGAGGTTTGAGATAGGTAAAAGAAGAGTATGGAGATTAATGGAGAAATGCTCTAGGTCAAGACATTGGAGGTTTCTGTGAGATTGATGTTCAGACAGTGGTGTCAATTGGGTCTTAGGTATGCCAATGTCAAAAGTCAGCAGATGGTGGTCAGATAGAAGAAAATTAATATTGTAGAGATTAAAGGCAGTACAGTGGTTGGTGAAGGTGAGATCGAGAGTGTTTCCCGCTGCATAGGTTGCTAAATTGGACAATTGCATAAGGCCAAAGGAGGAGGTTACAGAGAGCAAAGGAGAAGCATCAGTGCAATTGGGGTTGTTGAATGGGATATTGAGAATAAGGGAAGGAGTGCTAGATGAGAGGAAGTGGGGAAGCCAGGAAGAAAAGTGCTCAATCAATAGTCTATGATAACCTGGGGGATGGGGGTGAGGGCAGTAGATGATAGCAATTCTTAAAGCAGTGGGTTTAAATAGGCGGACAGTGTGAACTTAAAAAAAAGAAAAGGATAGGGCAGGGGGAGTTATGATTGGTTGAAAAGTACATTGAGGGAAAAGAAGGATACCTATACCAGCTCCTTTACAGTTTAGTCTGGGAGTGTGAGAGAATTGTAATCCACCAAAACATAAAGAGGCATGAGTAGCGCTATCAGAGGGGGACAGCGAGGTCTCTGTAAGTGCAAGCAGTGTGAGTGAGTTTAAGATGAAAAAGATTTGTATGGCTGTTGATTTTAAATTACTGCAGATGGAGTGGGCATTCCAGAGTGCACACTAAATGTTGGTAAGTGAGGGTATAGGGCAGGGTATTGTGATGAGGTTTGTGGGGTTTCTGGTTTTCTTAGTGTGTGTAGAGAAGGTGAAGGGCCCTGGATTGGAAGAGATATCACCAGCTGCTAGAAGCAGGAGGAGAGAAAGTGACAGGAGGTGTGAATGGGTTTTGTATGCATGGATGAGATCGATTTCTATCTAGGATGAGATTGATTGTGGGTCGGAGTGAGAGAGTAGAAAAATGAGTGTAAGTCATGAGATGAGAGAAGGGGGAGTGTAGCAGGGAGGGGCATATGTAAATGTGGATGGGGGATGAGTGAAGTGGATATAAGGAGAGATTTATATACTGAGGGAGAAGGAGGAAATAAAGAGGAGGAGAATACAGATCATTAATAAACTGTGAAAAAGTAAATTTGAAATAATTGGAATATCAAGAGCAGGTGAAGGTAGGAGAAATATTATGTTTTATGGGTTAAGAAAGTGCAGGAGTGTACTAATAAGAGGCAGTGTGTACAACTGTTTTTTTTGTTTTGTTTTTTTTATCTAAAATGTGGGTGTAACAAACAATCTATAAATGTAGTAATGACATCTTAAGTGTAACAAGTATTTACTTATTTTTCCCAAAGACTTAGTGTTACTTGAGGTATCATTAAGAAATTCGATATTCAAAGAGCATATCCAATTTTCCATAATATCAATATTTATTGAGTTGAGTCACTTTTGAATGCAATGTAGACTCAACCAAGCTCTTATATGATCAAAAAACTGTTAGACACACTTTGAGCAACTTTGCCAAAATTTGCATTAATCACTCATGTGTCTTGGTATATGCCCTTTTTTGATGTGCGTTTTGGGAATATTTAAATCATTTATACAAAGGGAGTACCTAAAATCCACTTCCTCTTTTGCCCTGATACAATTTTCAGGCTTGATTTTTAAGTCATCTTTTACACTCATCTTTTAAACCTTAGCTATACAAATAACAATGTTCTCCACCCAACCTAGAATGGGCAATATCAACAGTTTATTTTCAAGGGTTGAGGCTGTTGACAAGAGTTTTCATAGGGTTAGTAATGTCGGCCATGATAAGTTTATATAACAGAAACTTACATTAACAAATATTAATAAAGTTGCTTTAAATAAGAAGATTATGTTCTCCAGATTTGCATCCTTTTAAAAAAAAAAAAAAATCTGATTATTGTTTTAACCAGAAATGCTAATACATTATTTTTTTATGACACCCATTCTAGTTATTATCAGACTCTCGCTTTCAAATGTCCAGTTTCAACATTTCAGCTTAAAGCACGAATCTGTCTTATGAATCTGATCCCTCTCACATCAAACTAAACTCTTTTGTTTGTCAAATAAATGGACTAGAGAATTTGGCTGGGATATTGATGGTTCTGATGTATGGGGTAGAATGAAACAGAACTTGAGAAAGAGCCTGCATTGTGTGTGACCTTGAAATAATGTTTGGAGATAGGTTAGTGTAGGGGGAGAAGTTTGCAAGCTTGCAATGCCAGTTATTTAATAAACCCAAAAAACATGTTCGGACAATTTCCCTTGAGTTTAGATGTGCTTTTGTAAAAGTTTTAGTAGTTGTGAATGAAGTATAAAAAGCAATATCAATGTTTGACTTTGTAGCCATGCAGTCATACAGTTACACAGCTTAAATTAACTGTACACTTTGTCATAAAATTCATTTCATAAACAATTTTGTCCAGTTACATACTTTGTCCTTACTACAGAAAAACAGAGTCAGTTATGACTTTTAGACGTTAATGAGCTCTGAAAAATAAACCTGATATAATGAAGTGAGTCTTCACCATTGTAAGGATTATATATTTTTCTATTTTATGTGCATCTTGTGGTCATAAGCTGTGCTTATCATGTATAAACATCCACTGCCTTCCAGGAACTCCATTAATGGAAATAACCATTTACCTGGAGTCTGCTGGAAACTGGTCACTTTCTCCATGCAGTAGCTTCGTGTTCTGAATGGAGGAAGTGACCATTTTAAATAAATGAAATGAAATCTTCAATTACAAATCAATGCAGTGCTTCTGAAACATACAAGGCATGCATTATCCCTCCCCCCTCCGAATGAATCAATACATGCTATAACTATAGCCTGTATTAGTATTTTATGTAACTTAAAAGTTAGCACTAATATGTAAACACACTTAGATTATTATGTATTGGGTGTTTTTTTTGTTGTTGAGGATTGTGATTTCAATATGCAGTGCATATGTATGTGTGTGATGTTTAAGAATTCTGGATTTGGTAAGTAACGCTATTTTAATTAATACAATGCAAATATAGAACACACCATAATGGAAAATTAAAGCACTATGTGTAAGTACAATAAATGGAAAAAATAAAAAAACAACAAAATTAGAAGAGAATCATGTGTTACGTCACAATACTTAAACTGTAAAATAAAATATATATTAAATATATTAACGTTTCTCTTTATTAATTGGGTAACAAGAACAGGGAATGGAGTTATAGCTCATGCATGTTAATGTCACCATATTAAATGTGATATTCTATCATTAATTTATTTAAAATTGAATATGCTGAACTATAGAGGAAAAATATTGTATGTCTGTCTTTTTTGTCAGTCTTCTCTGTCAGTTCGTCTAGTCTGTCTATTAGTCTGTCTGTCTAGTCTGTCTGCATATGTACCCACATAGCACTGTTTTGTTTTAACACTTTTCCTGCTGGAATCTCATGTTTCCAAGGACACTATACATTCATGTGTGCCCCTTGGCCACAATTCAGGTATAGTTCATATAAATGTATCATATTTGGTAAAATTTAGCTTAATTAATGTTCAACTTAACATATATAGTAATCATGGTGAATTTAAAGACCCAGTTGTGTTTTG
This sequence comes from Pelobates cultripes, assembly GCA_933207985.1. Classification (NCBI taxonomy): domain Eukaryota; kingdom Metazoa; phylum Chordata; class Amphibia; order Anura; family Pelobatidae; genus Pelobates; species Pelobates cultripes. The sequence goes on along the minus strand of CAKOES020000952.1, from coordinate 3,688 downwards.
TCTGTTACTTGTTTACAAATTATCTTTGATGTCAGTGCTATAATATGAATCTCATCAGTAAAGTCAGTATTTAGTTGTTGGTTTTTTTTTATTATCAAGAATAAAATGCTCTAAAGAATACCTAGGGATTGGACCTGTCATCTATGATAATGTCACATTAATAAATAGAGCATATGAACCTATCTATAGGTTGTTTTAACATTTATAAATAGTTCAGCAGCTGTTTTAGATATTTTAATGACACACTTTCAGTGATGGGATAAGAATAGGTGATGCTTGAGGCAAGCACAGACGTAGAAGGAAGCTTTTGAAAATGCTAAAGGGACAAGAATTCCCCATGACAAACTATATATTTAAGGCTATGTTGGTATCTATGTATTATAACTAGACTTTAATATTTGTTTAATTCTGAATTGCAATGCATAGAGTCCCAATATCTGAACCATTGCATGCCAGTATCTCAACACAAACAATTCACGCATCAAACAGACATGCTCGCTTTGATGCATGATTCAGAGTGCCAATTCTGGCATCAGAAAAAAAAGAGAATGGAATGGAGAAGAGGCTGTTTGCTTGTTTTTTGGGGTGGAGGGACATAAACAGTTTATTTTAATATGATGGACAAGAGGTCTTCCAAATCATGTGGGCTGTAGCTCCTTTACAATCAAGAGGTGAAAAACATAGATCATTGATGGTCAGTGGCATTTCTAGGATTCATTTTTAGGGGGGTACATGGAGGGCCAAGGACAAAAGTAGGGGGGCACATTTAACCACGCCCTCACTGCAGTTTGACCCCGCCCCTATTGCATGTTAAGCCCCGCCCCGACACAATGTGTTTTGTTTTCCACCAGGGATTATTAAAAAACAAACACATTACCCTTGATACAGTGCCATAGTTGCCAACATTTGAAAAAAATTTCCAAGGACATTTTGCAGCACAGCTATCAATTACTGTCTGGGTATAATATCCCTGGACAGTCAGTGCTCTCTGTATAATACAGGGTTGTGTGTATAATAAATTGGGACAGTCAGTGCTCCCTGTATAGTGTTGCTCTCTGTATAATACAGGTCTGTTTGTGTATAATATCCCAAGACAGAGAGCAGCACTATACAGGGAGCACTGACTGTCCCACGATATTATGCAGACACAGACCTGTATTATACATAGAGAGCAGCACTATACAGAAAAGCACTGACTATCTCGGGATATTAGATACACACAGATCTGTATTATACAGATAGCTGAGCATATACCCCATGTCCCAATCTCTAGACTACTAGTACCTGTCAACAGCAGCTCCCAGACGCGTGTAACAGTACTAAAGTGTGCGACAGCTCACACAGGTGATTCAGCGGTAAAGTGCACTCGCTTGCAGAGCCAAACTGGGAATCCCTGGGAATCTAAAGCAACCCTGGAAAAATGATTTATGCCATTCCTACAAGTCACTATATATATATATATATATATATATATATATATATATATTACAGTAAGCACACAAGCTGACATGCGCAAATAGTCTTACTGACAGACAAAACTCTCTGACTCACACACAAGCTTACTACAGACAAACTCACTTGTATAAACAGAAGGCTCACTACAAAGAAGTTCAGGGACACACACAAGCTCACTAAAGACAAGATCACTGACACAAACATGCTCACTAAATAGAAGCTCACTGACATACACACGCAGTACCATTTTAACAGAGTTAAGGGCCCCAAGGCAAAGCAATGCACTGGGGCCCTTCCTACACAACAACTCACAGGAATTTTAATTATTGATAGACTGCTGAGTCCATACACACACAGACTGCTGAGTCCATACAGACCCATACTGCTGAGTCCATACAGACACAGACTGCTGAGTCCATACACACACAGACTGCTGAGTTCATACACACACAAACTGCTGAGTCCACACACACACTCACACACAAACTGCTGAGTCCATACACACACAGACTGCTGAGTCCATTCACACTCACAGACTGCTGAGTCCATACACACACACACACACACACACACAGACTGCTGAGTCCACACACTCACACTGCTGAGTCCACACAGACACACACACACTGCTGAGTCCATACACACACAGACTGCTGAGTCCATACACAGACTGCTGAGTCCATACACACACACACAGACACAGACCAAGCTGAGTCCATACACACACACACACTGCTGAGTCCGTACACACACACAAACTGCTGAGTCCATACACACACACACACAAACTGCTGAGTCCATACACACACACACACACACACACAAACTGCTGAGTCCATACACACACACACACACACACAGACTGCTGAGTCCATACACACGCACACACAGACTGCTGAGTCCATACACACACACACAAACTGCTGAGTCCACACACACAGACTGCTGAGTCCATACACACTCCCAAACTGCTGAGTAAATACACACAGACTGCTGAGTAAATACACACTTACAGACTGCTGAGTAAATGCACACACACACACAGACTGCTGAGTCCATACACACACATAGACACACAAACAGACTGCTGAGTCCATACAGACCCATACGGCTGAGTCCATACAGACGCAGACTGCTGAGTCCATACAGACACAGACTGCTGAGTCCATACACACACAGACTGCTGAGTCCATACACACACAGAGACTGCTGAGTCCACACACACACAGACTGCTGAGTCCACACACACACACACACACACACTGCTGAGTCCATACACACACACTGCTGAGTCCATACACACACACAGACTGCTGAGTCCATACACACACATTGTTGAGTCCATATACACAGACACACAGAGTCTGCTGAGTTTATATATACACACACACACACACACACACAGACTGTTGAGTCCATATACACTCACAGTCTGCTGAGTCCATACACACTCACAGCCTGCTGAGTCCATACACACACACACAGACTGCTGAGTGCATACACACACACACTGCTGAGTCCATACACACACACACACAGACTGCTGAGTCCATACACACACAGACTGCTGAGTCCATACACAAAGACAGACACAGACTGCTGGGTCCATACACACACAGAGACTGCTGAGTCCATACACACACACAGAGACTGCTGAGTCCATACACACTCACAGACTTCTGAGTCCATACACACACACAGACTTCTGAGTCCATACACACACACAGACTGCTGAGTCCACACACACACACACACACACACACACAAACTGCTGAGTCCACACACACACACTGCTGAGTCCATACACACTCCCAAACTGTTGAGTAAATACACACTCACAGACTGCTGAGTAAATACACACACACACACACACAGACTGCTGAGTCCATGCACACACACACACACAGACTGCTGAGTCCATACACACACATAGACACACATACACACACACAGACTGCTATGTCCATACACACACACATACACACAGACTGCTGAGTCCATGCACGCACACACACACACACACAGACTGCTGAGTCCATACACACACAGACTGCTGAGTCCATACACACACACACAGACTGCTGAGTTCATACACACACACAAACTGATGAGTCCACACACACACTCACACACAGACTGCTGAGTCCATACACACACAGACCGCTGCTGAGTCCACACACACAGACTGCTGAATCCACACACACACACACACACACACACACAGACTGCTGAG
>CAKOES020000951.1:0-14312 GCA_933207985.1 Pelobates cultripes | reverse complement strand
TGTATGTGTGTGTGTATGGACATAGCAGTCTGTCTGTGTGTATGTGTGTGTATGTGTGTGTATGGACTCAGCAGTCTGTGTGTGCATGGACTCAGCAGTCTGTGTGTGTGTGTATTTACTCAGCAGTCTGTGAGTGTGTATTTACTCAACAGTTTGGGAGTGTGTATGGACTCAGCAGTTTGTGTGTGTGTATGTGTGTGTGTGTATGGACTCAGCAGTCTGTGTGTGTGTATGGACTCAGCAGTCTGTGTGTGTGTGTGTGGACTCAGCAGTCTGTGTGTGTGTATGGACCTGTGAAGTCTGTGAGTGTAGCGGACTCAGAAGTCTGTGAGTGTGTATACCAGCAGTTCTGTGGTGTGTATGGACTCAGCAGTCTGTGTCTGTCTGTGTGTATGGACTCAGCAAGCAGTCTGTGTGTGTATGGACTCAGCAGTGTGTGTGTGTGTGTATGGACCCAGCAGTGTGTGTGTGTATGGACTCAGCAGTCTGTGTGTGTATGATCAGCAGTCTGTGAGTGTGTATGGACTCAGCAGTCTGTGTGTGTGTATATGGACTTAGCAGTTTGTGTGTGTGTGTGTGCATGGACTCAGCAGTCTGTGTGTGTGTGTGTGTGTGTACGGACTCAGCAGAGTCTGTGTGTGTGTACGGACTCAGCAGAGTCTGTGTGTGTGTGTGTGTGTGTATGGACTCAGCAGTCTGTGTGTGTGTGTATGACTCAGCAGTCTGTGTGTGTGTCTGTATGGACTCAGCAATCTGTGTGTGTGTATGGACTCAGCAGTCTGTGTGTTTGTGTATGGACTCAGCAGAGTGTGTGTGTGTGGACTCAGCAGTCTTTGTGTGTGTATGGACTCAGCAGAGTCTGTGTGTGTGTATGGACTCAGCAGAGTCTGTGTGTGTATGGACTCAGCAGAGTCTGTGGGTGTGTGTGTGTGTGTGTATGGACTCAGCAGTCTGTGTGTGTATGGACTCAGCAGTCTGTGTGTGTGTGTGTGTGTGGACTCAGCAGTCTGCGTGTGTGTATGGACTCAGCAGTCTGTAAGTGTGCATGGACTCAGCGGTCTGTGTGTGTGTATGGACTCAGCAGTCTGTGTCTGTCTGTGTGTGTGTATGGACTCAGCAGTCTGTGTCTGTCTGTGTGGGTGTATGGACTCAGCAGTCTGTGTATGGACTCAGCAGTCTGTGTGTGTGTGTATGAACTCAGCAGTCTGTGTGTGTATGGACTCAGCAGTCTGCGTCTGTATGGACTCAGCAGTCTGCGTCTGTATGGACTCAGCAGTATGGGTCTGTATGGACTCAGCAGTCTGTGTGTGTATGGAGTCAGCAGTCTATCAATAATTAAAATTCCTGTGAGTTGTTGTGTAGGAAGGGCCCCAGTGCGTTGCTTTGCCCGGGGGCCCTTAACTCTGTTAAAATGGTACTGCTTGTGTATGTCAGTGAGCTTCTATTTAGTGAGCATGTGTGTGTCAGTGAGCTTGTCTTTAGTGAGCTTGTGTGTGTCCCTGAACTTCTTTGTAGTGAGCCTTCTGTTTATACAAGTGAGTTTGTCTGTAGTAAGCTTGTGTGTGACTCAGAGAGTTTTGTCTGTCAGTAAGCCTATTTGCGCATGTCAGCTTGTGTGCTTACTGTAATATATATATATATATATATATATATATTTTGACTTGTAGGAATGGCATAAATATTTTTTCCAGGGCTGCTTTGGATTCCCAGGGATTCCCAGTTTGGCTCTGCCAGCGAGTGCACTTTACCGCTGAATCACCTGTGTGAGCTGTTGCACACTTTAGCCCTGTTACACATGTCTGGGAGCTGCTGTTGACAGGTACTAGTAGTCTAGAGATTGGGACATGGGGTATATGCTCAGCTATCTGTATAATACAGATCTGTGTGTATATAATATCCTGGGATAGTCAGTGCTTCCTGTATAGTGCTGCTCTCTATGTATAATACAGGCCTGTGTCTGTATAATACAGGCCTGTGTCTGCATAATATCGCGGGACAGTCAGTGCTCCCTGTATAGTGCTGCTCTCTGTCTTGGGATATTATACACAAACAGACCTGTATTATACAGAGAGCAACACTATACAAGGAGCACTGACTGTCCCAATTTATTATACACACAACCCTGTATTATACAGAGAGCACTGACTGTCCAGGGATATTATACCCAGACAGTAATTGATAGCTGTGCTGCAAAATGTCCTTGGAATTTTTTTTCAAATGTTGGCAACTATGGCACTGTATCAAGGGTAATGTGTTTGTTTTTTAATAATCCCTGATGGAAAACAAAACACATTGTGTCGGGGCGGGGCTTAACATGCAATAGGGGCAGGGTCAAACTGCAGTGAGGGCGGGGTTAAATGTGCCCCCCTACTTTTGTCCCTGGCCCTCTATGTGTCCCCCCTAAAAATGAATCCTAGAGATGCCACTGACCATCAATGATCTATGTTTTTCACCTCTTGATTGTAAAGGAGCTACAGCCCACATGATTTGGAAGACCTCTTGTCCATCATATTAAAATAAACTGTTTATGTCCCTCCACCCCAAAAAACAAGCAAACAGCCTTTTCTCCATTCCATTCTCTTTTTTTTCTGATGCCAGAATTGGCACTCTGAATCATGCATCAAAGCGAGCATGTCTGTTTGATGCGTGAATTGTTTGTGTTGAGATAATGGCATGCAATGGTTCAGATATTGGGACTCTATGCATTGCAGTTCAGAATTAAACAAATATTAAAGTCTAGTTATAATACATAGATACCAACATAGCCCTAAATATATAGTTTGTCATGGGGAATTCTTGTCCCTTTAGCATTTTCAAAAGCTTCCTTCCACGTCTGTGCTTGCCTCAAGCATCACCTATTCTTGTCCCATCACTGAAAGTGTGTCATTAAAATATCTAAAACAGCTGCTGAACTATTTATAAATGTTAAAACAACCTATAGATAGGTTCATATGCTCTATTTATTAATGTGACATTATCATAGATGACAGGTCCAATCCCTAGGTATTCTTTAGAGCATTTTATTCTTGATAATAAAAAAAAACCAAAAAACTAAATACTGACTTTACTGACGAGATTCATATTATAGCACTGACATCAAAGATAATTTGTAAACAAGTAACAGACAAAACACAACTGGGTCTTTAAATTCACCATGATTACTATATATGTTAAGTTGAACATTAATTAAGCTAAATTTTACCAAATATGATACATTTATATGAACTATACCTGAATTGTGGCCAAGGGGCACACATGAATGTATAGTGTCCTTGGAAACATGAGATTCCAGCAGGAAAAGTGTTAAAACAAAACAGTGCTATGTGGGTACATATGCAGACAGACTAGACAGACAGACTAATAGACAGACTAGACGAACTGACAGAGAAGACTGACAAAAAAGACAGACATACAATATTTTTCCTCTATAGTTCAGCATATTCAATTTTAAATAAATTAATGATAGAATATCACATTTAATATGGTGACATTAACATGCATGAGCTATAACTCCATTCCCTGTTCTTGTTACCCAATTAATAAAGAGAAACGTTAATATATTTAATATATATTTTATTTTACAGTTTAAGTATTGTGACGTAACACATGATTCTCTTCTAATTTTGTTGTTTTTTTATTTTTTCCATTTATTGTACTTACACATAGTGCTTTAATTTTCCATTATGGTGTGTTCTATATTTGCATTGTATTAATTAAAATAGCGTTACTTACCAAATCCAGAATTCTTAAACATCACACACATACATATGCACTGCATATTGAAATCACAATCCTCAACAACAAAAAAAACACCCAATACATAATAATCTAAGTGTGTTTACATATTAGTGCTAACTTTTAAGTTACATAAAATACTAATACAGGCTATAGTTATAGCATGTATTGATTCATTCGGAGGGGGGAGGGATAATGCATGCCTTGTATGTTTCAGAAGCACTGCATTGATTTGTAATTGAAGATTTCATTTCATTTATTTAAAATGGTCACTTCCTCCATTCAGAACACGAAGCTACTGCATGGAGAAAGTGACCAGTTTCCAGCAGACTCCAGGTAAATGGTTATTTCCATTAATGGAGTTCCTGGAAGGCAGTGGATGTTTATACATGATAAGCACAGCTTATGACCACAAGATGCACATAAAATAGAAAAATATATAATCCTTACAATGGTGAAGACTCACTTCATTATATCAGGTTTATTTTTCAGAGCTCATTAACGTCTAAAAGTCATAACTGACTCTGTTTTTCTGTAGTAAGGACAAAGTATGTAACTGGACAAAATTGTTTATGAAATGAATTTTATGACAAAGTGTACAGTTAATTTAAGCTGTGTAACTGTATGACTGCATGGCTACAAAGTCAAACATTGATATTGCTTTTTATACTTCATTCACAACTACTAAAACTTTTACAAAAGCACATCTAAACTCAAGGGAAATTGTCCGAACATGTTTTTTGGGTTTATTAAATAACTGGCATTGCAAGCTTGCAAACTTCTCCCCCTACACTAACCTATCTCCAAACATTATTTCAAGGTCACACACGATGCAGGCTCTTTCTCAAGTTCTGTTTCATTCTACCCCATACATCAGAACCATCAATATCCCAGCCAAATTCTCTAGTCCATTTATTTGACAAACAAAAGAGTTTAGTTTGATGTGAGAGGGATCAGATTCATAAGACAGATTCGTGCTTTAAGCTGAAATGTTGAAACTGGACATTTGAAAGCGAGAGTCTGATAATAACTAGAATAGGTGTCATAAAAAAATAATGTAGTTAGCATTTCTGGTTAAAACAATAATCAGATTTTTTTTTTTTTTTTAAAAGGATGCAAATCTGGAGAACATAATCTTATTTAAAGCAACTTTATTAACATTTGTTAATGTAAGTTTCTGTTATATAAACTTATCATGGCCGACATGACTAACCCTATGAAAACTCTTGTCAACAGCCTCAACCCTTGAAAATAAACAGTTGATATTGCCCATTCTAGGTTGGGTGGAGAACATTGTTATTTGTATAGCTAAGGTTTAAAAGATGAGTGTAAAAGATGACTTAAAAATCAAGCCTGAAAATTGTATCAGGGCAAAAGAGGAAGTGGATTTTAGGTACTCCCTTTGTATAAATGATTTAAATATTCCCAAAACGCACATCAAAAAAGGGCATATACCAAGACACATGAGTGATTAATGCAAATTTTGGCAAAGTTGCTCAAAGTGTGTCTAACAGTTTTTTGATCATATAAGAGCTTGGTTGAGTCTACATTGCATTCAAAAGTGACTCAACTCAATAAATATTGATATTATGGAAAATTGGATATGCTCTTTGAATATCGAATTTCTTAATGATACCTCAAGTAACACTAAGTCTTTGGGAAAAATAAGTAAATACTTGTTACACTTAAGATGTCATTACTACATTTATAGATTGTTTGTTACACCCACATTTTAGATAAAAAAAACAACAACAAAAAAACAGTTGTACACACTGCCTCTTATTAGTACACTCCTGCACTTTCTTAACCCATAAAACATAATATTTATCCTACCTTCACCTGCTCTTGATATTCCAATTATTTCAAATTTACTTTTTCACAGTTTAGTAATGATCTGTATTCTCCTCCTCTTTATTTCCTCCTTCTCCCTCAGTATATAAATCTCTCCTTATATCCACTTCACTCATCCCCCATCCACATTTACATATGCCCCTCCCTGCTACACTCCCCCTTCTCTCATCTCATGACTTACACTCATTTTTCTACTCTCTCACTCCGACCCACAATCAATCTCATCCTAGATAGAAATCGATCTCATCCATGCATACAAAACCCATTCACACCTCCTGTCACTTTCTCTCCTCCTGCTTCTAGCAGCTGGTGATATCTCTTCCAATCCAGGGCCCTTCACCTTCTCTACACACACTAAGAAAACCAGAAACCCCACAAACCTCATCACAATACCCTGCCCTATACCCTCACTTACCAACATTTAGTGTGCACTCTGGAATGCCCACTCCATCTGCAGTAATTTAAAATCAACAGCCATACACATCTTTTTCATCTTAAACTCACTCACACTGCTTGCACTTACAGAGACCTCGCTGTCCCCCTCTGATAGCGCTACTCATGCCTCTTTATGTTTTGGTGGATTACAATTCTCTCACACTCCCAGACTAAACTGTAAAGGAGCTGGTATAGGTATCCTTCTTTTCCCTCAATGTACTTTTCAACCAATCATAACTCCCCCTGCCCTATCCTTTTCTTTTTTTGAAGTTCACACTGTCCGCCTATTTAAACCCACTGCTTTAAGAATTGCTATCATCTACTGCCCTCACCCCCCCCCCCCAGGTTATCATAGACTATTGATTGAGCACTTTTCTTCCTGGCTTCCCCACTTCCTCTCATCTAGCACTCCTTCCCTTATTCTCAATATCCCATTCAACAACCCCAATTGCACTGATGCTTCTCCTTTGCTCTCTGTAACCTCCTCCTTTGGCCTTATGCAATTGTCCAATTTAGCAACCTATGCAGCGGGAAACACTCTCGATCTCACCTTCACCAACCACTGTACTGCCTTTAATCTCTACAATATTAATTTTCTTCTATCTGACCACCATCTGCTGACTTTTGACATTGGCATACCTAAGACCCAATTGACACCACTGTCTGAACATCAATCTCACAGAAACCTCCAATGTCTTGACCTAGAGCATTTCTCCATTAATCTCCATACTCTTCTTTTACCTATCTCAAACCTCACCTGTCCTATTTCTGCAACCTCCTTCTACAATTCCACCCTCTCCTCTCTAGACATCATGGCACCTTCTACATTTAAATGCCGCAGGCGCCCCCAACAACAACCTTGGCACACCAAGCTGACTCGATACCTCCAAAAATGCTCAAGAACTGCTGAAAGCTGTTGGAGAAAGTCTCACTGTGCACCTGACTTTCTCCACTATAAATTTATGCTGAGCTCATACAGCTTGGCACTTTCCTCTGCAAAAGTAAATTACTTCAATACCCTTATAACCACACTCTCCCGCGAACCCAAATAACTATTTCACACATTTAACTCTTTTCTTCACCCTATTGTTCCTCCTCCACCTACTAACTTTACAGCCTCAGACTTTGCAACTCACTTCACTGACAAGATCTCTACAATCATCTCTCATCTTTCTTCCTCCCCTTACAATACTTCCCCTAACTCCCCTCCCTCTGCTGTTCTATGTTCATTCACACCCGCTACTTTGGAAGAGGTTTCTGCTCTGCTCCAGTCCTCCCGTCCCACCACCTGCTCCCTAGATCCAATTCCCTCGCATCTCATCCGTACTCTGTATTCTTCTCTTTATCCACCTCTCACTAAAATTCTCAATCTCTCTCTCTTTCCTCTGGTATATTTCCATCGCCCTTCAAACATGCAACTGTAACCCCAATTCTAAAGAAGCCCAACCTTGACCCTAACTCCCCATCCAACTACCATCCTATCGCGCTACTGCCTTTTGCATCCAAGATCCTTGAAAGAGTTGTGTATGCGAGATTGACAGACTTCCTCGAGTCCAACTCTCCGCTAGACCCGCTTTAGTCTGGTTTCCGCGTTAAGCACTCTGTGGAAATGGCACTTACCAAAGTATCCAATGATCTACTCGCTACAAAATCTCATGGTCACTACTCAATCCTAATTCTCCTCGACCTGTCTGCGGCTTTTGACACGGTTGATCATCAACAGCTTCTTCTCATCCTCTGCAATATCGGTCTACAAGATATTGCTCTCTCCTGGTGTTCCTCCTACCTCTCCCATCGCTCTTTCAGTGTTTCTTTCTCTGACTCTTCTTCTTCTCTCCAACTCCTCTCTGTTGGTGTCCCCCAAGGTTCAGTCCTTGGTCCCCTACTGTTCTCCATCTATACTGCCTCCCTTGGTAAACTCATTAGCTCCTTTGGCTTCCAATATAATTTCTATGCAGATGACACGCAAATCTATCTGTCCTCTCATGATCTCTACCCATCCCTCTTGACTAGTATCTCTGACTGACTCTCTGCTATTTCTAACTGGATGGCTGCCACTTCCTTAAACTAAACTTGACCAAAACTAAAATTCGGGTCTTTCCTCCCTCAAGTGTTGTTACTCCTTTATTTGTCTCCCTCCAAGCTACCATCAGCTCCACCACGCAGGCTCGCTGCTTAGGTGTTCTCTTTGACTCCAACCTCTCCTTCAAGCTTCATGTTCAGTCTATCTCCAAATCCTGTCATTTCCATCTCAAAAATATTGTGCGCATCCGACCCTACTTAAAGCCAGATGCGACTAAGGTGTTGGTCCATTCCACTGTCCTTTCTCGCCTTGACTACTGTAATCCGCATCTCAGTGGTCTTAGGTGCTCCCAACTTGTGCCGTTACAGTCCAATATGAATGCGGCGGCAAGGCCATTCCTCCCACGCCTTACCCTTCTGTCAGCCCCTAAATTGGCTTTCTGTAAGATATAGGGCTCAATTTAAAATTCTGGTTCTTGCTTTCAAATCTCTACATAATGCTGCTCCCACCTATCTATCCTCTCTAATACACAAGAATGTCCCGTCTAGGCCCTTACGATCTGCTGAAGACTTACGTCTATCTTCTGTCCTTACTTCCACCTCTGATGCTCGCCTTCAAGATTTCTCGAGGGCTGCACCGTTCCTGTGGAACTCGCTTCCCTCCTCCGTTAGATGCTCACCCAGTCTCCACTCCTTCAAAAAAAAATCATTAAAAACCCACTTCATAAAATAGTATCAATTAAACTGTTAATAGCTCCCAACTGATTCCTCTTTTGCAACTGTCACTAGTCTAATACTATCCTTACCTTTTGTGTCACTTTACCCCACTCCCTCTAGCATGTAAGCTCATTAAACAGGGCCCTCAACCCCTCTGTTCCTGTTTGTCAAACTTGTCTGGTTACAACTACCTGTCCGTTTGTCCACCCATTGTAAAGCGCTGCAGAATTTGATGACGCTATATAAATAATAACATAATAATAATAATAATAATAATGTCACAAAGGATCCCAAGGTGGCAATAGTGGCTAAATGTATTCATTACTTAATATAACACTGAAAAAAACTTTCTAGGCTATCAAGTAGGGAATCTAAAGACTTTGTTCCAAAACAATAATGAAGGGCAAATGTTTGGTCTCACCCGGGTCAAATGGGGAAGAGTGTGCAATCACATAAATACCCCCACAAAAGATTAATGAAAACACATAAGCCACAGATGACCTTACATTTAATAAAAATACAAGCTATATATGGATTATGAGAGGTACTCCCATACATAAAGAGACAGAAAGGGGAGTCCTCAGCACCAGTTCTCAAAATGCCTGAGTGTGTAAACTTCACAAAACTGTAATAACAGCAACTAGGGAATTTATAAAACATCTAGTATATCATTCAAAATCTGTTGTATCAGCTGCATCAGTTCAGTCACAGAAAAAGTGTGTGAATTTGAAATGTAAAGAAAGAGTGTAGAATTCCCATATTTTAAACAGGAATTTTAGACCTAAATTGTATACCTAAGGCTGCTGAGACATAGACAAAAAATAATACTATTGATTGATAAAAAAAAATAACCTTGCTTTGAAACATATAATAGAAAGATATGTAATATGGAAACTTCAGTTCTGATTATATTTATATTTTTATAGTAAATCACTAAATAACCACTTACTGAAAATCCCTAAAATATCTGAGGCTTAAATACATTTCATTTGTGATCAGTGTGTCTTCTGGTTTATGCACTGTTACGGGATAACAGACATGCTGACTTAAGAAACATGATATTAAACATACGTGTAAATGCATACTGGTAGTGAAAGATTGAATGTCTGCATCTTGTAAGCAAGCTAACAGACAAGCAAGCAGTGTAGAATGTGATTGGGGTGATAAAGACAGACATGAAGGGAGAATGATATTGATAACCTGTTATGAAACTGATCACATGCAGAAAGCTGCATAGAAATTATTTAAATTTTATAATAAACATTTTAGGTGAAATAAGAATCAGCAGGAAAAATAAGGAGATTGGCAAGGTTGGTACAGCACAGGAGATGACACTGTGACTTGAGTAGAAGGAGGTTTGTAAAATGAGGAAAAAAGAGGCCAGATCAGAAAGTTGAATAGAAATGTGGCATTGGAAGTATGAGTCTGTGGATTTGGTTCAGGATATCTTTCCTACATGCACTAGTATAACAAACTACAATCTCAACAATTCCTGTGAATGCCAATATTTGTAAGTGCTAAGAAATATCACGTCAAGAGCCAAGAGTTCTGTCACTAGAGCACAGGAATTTGACTTTTTTTTATTTGACTTTTAGCTATTGTGATTGCTTGAAAGCCTGGAGCAATAAGTCAAAATATTGCTTCAAATGGAATGTGTGTATTCCATGACCTGTCTATTTCTCTTACGTGATTCTAAAATACAAGATGCAGATCTGTTAACTTTTATATGCATATTCTAATTTGCTAAAGTGTCAGATTTTAGTTATTGCCTTTACAAAGGCAACTGTGGCTTTCAGGCCTAGCTCTTTTGATTCAGCCCAGGATTAGAGATATCCTGTGTAACGGATCACCTGGCACCCCGACTGGGTACCTCCGTTGAAGGATGCTCCTAGCGCTTCCTGTGGACTCCAAGCACTGCAGCAGACACCACAACCACCAAACTGGAGAAGCATATGAATGTTCTCAAGCATATGAATGCTGTAAGCAGCTGAACAGGAAAAGCATACAATCAGCTTACACTTCTGGCAATCAGCATACAATCCAATTCCCCCAATAACAAGACAACACTTAGTTTTGAGGTCAAGCAGAACTGACTGTACTGGCACATACAGCCTCTTTTATTCACAATCCACAAACATAGTACAGGGTTTTGAAATACAACAAGTCAATCCGTACAATACACACAGACACTCCCACACAAAATCCTCCCCTCTGCCTGTGATATGATTACTGAACACAATGGTTAATCTAATTATCACAGGCAGAGCAATACAGTATTATAAAACATATCACAGGGACCCCAAAACATGCAATAACCCCATAAACCACATATCCAAAATTCACCCAGATCCGTTCAGTAGTTTGGAAGATGCAGTTTAATGCAGATTCCGCAGAACATATACAGCCTATATGAAAAATAATTACTGTATAATGTGTCCCCTGTTGTATAGTTTAAAACTATTGAACAATGTCTTCATGCACCAAATACTGGCGAGATGGCTCCGTGTAGAAGAGTCCAAACAGTGTCTGTGAGTTAAAATGGCCGCCATCCATTGTTCTCACCATGTGCCTCTGATACATGAAATGGTGGCCACCCAGTAACTCCACAGTATGTCCCCAGATGGTTCTTAAAGGGCCAGCAGCAGCATAATAAAATCAAGTATGCCCACATCAGTTTCTTAAGGGCAATACATCCCAGGGCCATAGTCGCAGGGCAGGAGGCTGGCAAACAGACCCCTCCAAAAACCAGTGGCGAGGTTACTTTCGCCACATCCTGCAACCAGGAAACTGATCCAAAGATTCTGTCACTAGGATCTCTACATATCCACAAAGAACACAAGTTCCAAAAGGAACTGACATGGAATTCTTTATTTTTCTCGGGACTAGTCCATAGACTCATTACATGTAGATTACTGTGACAACTTAAATAAAATTCAAGTAACCAAATCATAGCAGACAACATACAGCAAATTATGATAACTTAATGACATATTTTTAAGGGATTGGGGAAGATAATAATTAACACAAAATATCTCTCCAGCATGCAGAATTAGTAATATGCGAATCTACCCGAATATGCAAATTAGCAAGCCTTGCTATTCAGGTAGTGCATATAGCTATTGCTGCAACCAACAGAGGGCGCTATACAGGCTCCATGTCCAGATCCTCTTAGTTGGTAGCTAACATCAGCAGAACAGGAGAGCACACAAACAATTAACAATAAATACATAATACACATACATTACACACACTCCCTGCACCTACAATGGGCACAGAGTGACTTAAACATAGTAGTCATCCAGGGATCTAATTGAAGTGTCCATCTTATGTTCTCAGTGATGGATATTACATCTTTAAGTTATGATATCCCTTTAAGGGGGAACTGTTACTTCTCATGAATTTTTATGTTGTGCTTAACAAATACATTTTTATGACGTGTGAAAAATAAATAAATGTAGTAATCCACACTACTTTTTCCTGCAATTCAGCTCATTCATCTTGGCTCCCTGTCAATCATTGTTGCACCGTCCTTTGCAACTGGCAAAACCAACTTTACCTTCTTTGAACTACAATATGATATAATTTGTCAAATCTTTCATATACATTTTAAATAAAATGAACATGAAATTGAAATTAATTTTTTTATTTATTGTTGTAAATTCTAGTGACAGTTTCCCTGTAAACATTAGTTACTTGCATGTGATATTTTAGCACATATATGCAATTTTTACAACATAATTATTTCTTCTAAGTTCTCTGTTAACTCCTTATATGTCACATGGGCTACTCGCAATAAGATTCATTTCACACATAGATTGGTATACTAGCAGGAATATAATTGATTAGACATCTATTAAAATAAAGATGCATGGTTTAATCATTATACCGGATAGTTAGGATTGACTCATTTTAATGAGAAATAATTAAATGCAACACAAATATTTTTTTAAAGGATGTGCACTTCAAACAGAATTAGAATTCTACAGTACTCTATTAGAATTCCTGCCTGATGTAATCTTGGATGTAGGGAACGCGACACACAGCAATTTAAAGTTACTGGAGCGCTTTACACATTGGAATTCTAATTAAGAAGATTGAAGCTCTCCTAAAAATCAGAAAACTAATAATTTTAAATCATACAATACTCCGCAGTTCCTGAACCCCATTCACTTGCAAAGAGAAGTACTTATAAAGACACTGAAGTGCTACAATAATTTCAAATAACTATGTGTAACACAAAGTAATTCTAAAGTGTTGAAGTGCTTCATTATTTTTAAGAAGGTTTTCAATATGAAAGTCAAACAGATCTCCAGTGCAGTGACAAATTGAACTGATATAAAAAAAAACAAAAAAACTCATTCACGTTTGCCTGGCACATTAGGCAATAAAGGAATTGATACACCCATGCTCCAATGACTTTGAGGAGGGAGATGGAATAAATATGCCAGGCTGAGCAAATTAAAATCTTAATCTCTTTAAGGATCTAGGGTCACAGAGTTAACTGATAGTATTCAAACAGCAATGAAAACTATTTCTCAGGATGTCAGTTGTCTATTATGAAAAGTATTATTTCATTTGAACTGAATGCAAATGGGAGTATCTAAAAACTACTTCAAAAACATATTTGCATAGGCTTAGAAGCAATTTGTTATTACAGTTGTAGTGCTTTGTCAGTTCAGTCCAATTCCAGCTAATAATGCTTTTTATAAATGTTTTGAATTAAAAAACATTATTATATCTCACCATAGCGAATTTATATGAGAGCATAAAAAAGTTAGTATGCAACAATACAAATGTTGTGTGTTCGACTTAGTTGCTTTTTCAAAAGACCATTAATCCAATGTGAAAGATTGTAGCTTAAAAAAAAATGAAAGAAACACCATAGTGTTAGGGGAAAAAAATGGATTTCTAATGCTATAGAGACCTGCTCACTGGTTGGGGTACCGCACCCCAATGCTAAAGAAAAAAAGGAATATACTTACCTTTTCTCCTCAAGGAGCACTCTCTGTGGTCAGCCCCGCCTACTTGACTGAGATCATCAATCCAGCCAATCCAATGTTTTCCAATCCAAAAGAAAAGCGTTGGGAGGCTAGTGTGTATGCAATGCAAAACGCTATGCTGTGCCAATCAAATGGTCTCTATGAGAACATTTGATTAAATGGCCAAGTTTCATTAGCCTATTGGGACAGAAGCACCTCTGGTGGCTATCAGTGTAATAGCTACTAGAGGCACATTAGCCCTGTTATATAAACATTGCTGTTACTGCAAAATGGCATTTTGTTATAGTTGCAGGGTTGAGAGGACAAGGATATGACACCCACAGAGTGCCTTCAGAGTCATTTAAAATAAGCACACTCAGGGCAGAGACTCTATCTCTAACTAGCATCTTATATATTTTACAACTTTTTCTAAATTCTTTCACAGCAAACAGTATAAGGTCTCTAGCGCTAGCTGAGATGTATAAGCTCCAAGAAACCTAAGTAAAAGCATTTTAATACTTCATTTGATGGTATTGCTTTTCCTTATCTTAAAAGTGCCTCTTTATCAAGTGT